>VUQI01025758.1:6475-22398 GCA_015106735.1 Paratilapia polleni | reverse complement strand
TTCATGTGTATCTTTGTGTGTGTGTGTGTGTTTTTATTTAAAAAAAAAAAAAAAAAAAAAGGAAAGAGAATGAGACACATGAGATGACAGTAGATAGATAATTAAGCTCGCCTTCTCTCTTTCTTCTGCTGATCCCTTATGTGTTTGTGTGTGCACTCAATTTGACTAACCCTGTCAAAGTTAATGTCCTTTCCTTTCTGTTTGTACACGTCTTCTTTTTCTCCCACTCTGGATGTCAGCTTGTTGCTCAGGCATTTCAGAACGGTTTTGTAAATGCAGGTCTACTGTATTTCTGTCTCTCTTTAGCTCCTCTCTTTCTGTTTCTGTCCCCCACCAGTATCCTCAGTCTGTTGTCAAGGTGAAGCCATTGACTTTAATGGTCACATTAGGGAACCTGGTCCACCCACTCTGGCCACTTAAACCCAACCGCCTTCGGGAGAGTAAACATTGTTTACTGCTTTGTCTCCCAGTGGAGTCCTAAAGCCCGAGCCTCAAATAAAATAATTTTCATTGATTTGGATGGATGCCTGGATGGATGGATAGGAGAAAGGGAAGATAAACCGAAGGGAGATTGATAGATGTAGACATTATCTTCCTTTGTTTTGAATAGTAGGAAAAACTTGTTTCCAATAATATGACTTCCATGTCTTTATCTGGAAAAACAAAGACTTTGGTAGAGTAGGCTACTCGATCAGCACAGCATACAGGAAGGTTTGTTGTGTGTTTGTCTTAAATGCTTGCAGGGTTTTCTTGCAGCAACATTTTTGTCCATTACTTAATAATCAGCCAATCTTTTGATATAGCACAAATCACTAAGGGTGGAGCAGCAGTAAGCTCCAGTAACAGAATGTGGTAAAGGCTTGTGTCCATTATAGCATTTTTCCTTGGCACTGGGGATTGCTTTATCCTCCATCCTCACTTTATCAAAAAAGCACTCCCGAGCTGCATGTGGGTTTTGTTGTATGATAGATTAGCATAACCCTCTAAAACTCACAAGCAACAAGCAATTCATTGTTTGGTTGATCTGCTCCCATGGGCTAAGTCCCGCCCCTGCAATTGTTTACCTGAAAGGGAGCGACAGTGATGAACCAAGCGCCTTTCTGGAAAGCTCAGAGATTTACAGCTAACTTCAGAGTAATGCTTGCATGCATAGGTAACACTTAAATTTTACATTATTAATGGACTTGTTACACTTTGCTTTAAGGGTTAGGGTTTTAACCTTTTGATTTACTTTTGTCAAACTTGATCACAAATATAAATACTAATGCACAAATTAGCATATCATGTCTAATGCCCATCACAACAGCACCTGGCCTAAAGTATCAAAAAATCATGACACCTTGCACCAGTATGAACTAACTGCCTTTTCTCCCCTTTTACCTCATTTATCAGTAGGCACTGTAGAGGATGACCTTCTCAATAGCCTCTCAGTGGCTATTTTCCCCTGCACCAAGGGTAAACCGAAAAAAGGGATGAAGTAAGTTGTCTGCCAAATAGATGAATGGGGACAAAAGAAAGGCAAAATGAAGGGACAGAGGCGGAGGGTGGAGTGAATCATCCAGAGAATGAGGGATAGGGAAACTGTGGGGAGGAGGGATGTTGATGGTGGAGGAACTGAGGGAATAAGTAAACAAACAGGTAGATGAGGCGGTTGAGTGGAGCGGTACAACAAGTAGATCTGCTGGGAATGACAAAAAGCGGGAAAGAGAGAGATGGACACACAGCAGAGCTTTGCTTATGCTTTAGCAAATAACAGCAATACCCTTATTCTTCTTCTCTCTCCTTTCCCTTGTGTTGCCTGTTTGCTGTTTTCTGTGTATGTGGGTTTAATCGAAGCTTTCAGGCACAGAATTAAAGCATGTGGGAATGTATCTCAGAGGAGCAGACTTGAAGCTTTATGCCCTGCTAATGCAAAGAAGAAATTGAAACAAAGCTCATCAGAAAGGCCCAGCAGCAGGCAAGGATAGTTTTTAAGGCTTCCTTGTAATCTGACAATAGAGTTAATAGAAAAATCCCTAATTTCCTGTAAAATAAAGTAGTGACGCCTCATTCTTGTCGTTGACCGTTGCTGTTTACTTGTTAAGAAATAATAACTGAATGTAAAATTTTAACAGCCAAAGCTTAAGTTAGATTCGATATTTGGTCTTTCAATATGATATGTGAATATAATTGGACAGAAGCGTCTAGATATGCTAATGCTAGCAATTTACATCCGTATGTGTGGGTGCATAAATGATCTGTTATTACAATTAACCACGCAGACATTTCTATTAAAAATGCTCCTAAAGGCTCGAACACCACCAGCATGATCTATAGGTCCAGCACAGTGAGCCGAATTAACGGAGGTGAAGCCTAACGACTGATGCCAGCTACAACCAGTTGCGTCAGGATCCACCTGTTAGGTAAAGCAGCCACACCCCTAATAATGCATAACTTTCACCCTTAATGCAGTTTAAATAGATCAGTTATTAAAAATTCACCCCGTTACAGTTTTTATTAAAGGTGAAATTTGACACTGTAGGGTCAAGTGAATAAGGCCCCAGTCACACAGGTTGCCCCCAGCAACCACCGGTCGCTACAGAAAAAAGTGTATTACCTGACCGGTTGGGACAACCTCTTTGCGATTGCTTTGGTCACTAACAGATTGCCACGGTTTGCATGGAAGACGCCGACTTGTCTGCAAACACTTTCCAGCGACTTTCCGAGTGGTAGTGAAACTGTTAAAAGTACAACGCAAAAAGGAAATGGAGAACGTTCTCCTTCAAAGTAAAAACTGCTGGCAACTACTGGCTGGTAGTTGGCAAATGTTTGCAGACAAATCGGCGTCTTCTATGCAAACTACAGGCAACCACGGCAATCTGCTAGCGACTATATCAATCCCAAGGAGGTGTTTGGTGCAGCTCATTCAGCTTATGACTGATTTCACCTAGCAACTGTCAGCAGCCTCCAGGAACTACTCAATAGACATTTTTTCCTGGCTACCAGTGGTTTTATCACGCCCAATATGGCAGACAGCTCTCGAGCAGCGAAAACCTCTATAGAGACTAAAAGTTTTCTTTTTCTTTTTCTGTATATGTATTTGTTTTTGCTGTGAACTTGGTCATTGTAACATGGGAGTGTATGGGGATTGACTTGCTTTTTGAGCCAGCCTCAGGTGGCCACTAGAGGAACTGCAGGTTTTGGTGTGTTCACGATGGCTTAATTTTTCAGCCACACAGATTGCGGCATGGTGCAAATAAACACTTGCTTGGTGTCAGAAACCGACAATCTAAAACCCAAAACAACACTGGAAATAGGTAATGTTTTGTAGTTTTGCAAGAAAAATGATGGGCAAATGCACGTTAATTAACCAGCCGGAGCACTTACCCACTAAATAGTACCAAACGGGATGATGGCATGGAAAAAAACACCAAAAGGGTCGCTTATTAATTTCCTCTTGATTTACTAATGATTTCAGCAGATATGACAGCAAATACCGTTTAAATATTTTTACAAGCACACTCGATTTTAAATTTTGATGCTAAATTGTCACAAATACCAGTGAGTTGACACACATACCACATCCGGCCAAGGATTTGGCTGCACCTGGGGCTTGTTTTGTTTTTTTTTCCCAATAGGAAGGTGGTGGTTGTGTGTTTTCGTGTTACAGAGCTAAGCATGTTTTTAGCAGGCAATGTTGTTTGGGGGGAACTGATGGTGGTGGGCTGTTTTTGAAGTGCTGGTGGGCTTACTGGAAGTGTGTCAGACAGGGGAGGAATGCAGGAAGAGGGTGGGAGTCTGTGTGCATGTGTGAGATGCATGGAGACAGGACTAGTGTAGACCCTCACTCTTAAAGTGAAGTATGTGTATTTGGACATGCCTGTGTGTGTGTGTGTGTGTGTGTGTGTACATGCATCCCCAAGGCTGCATTGCTTTAACCTATTATTCCACCCCCCTTGTCTCAATTTCAAAGCCCACAGGGGTTTCCTGCAGTGTCTCTGGTAATAAAGCTGGGCTAAATTTATGTGTTTGGTGCCTAGATAGAACTGTGTCTTCAGTATATAAAGACAAACACAACTATGAATTTTATACCCCCTGAGCAAATGGGAAAACGACTGCCAATTCTCAGGTTTACATTTTAAAATGTGGCTAAAACCATAAAACATGAACTTTAAAAAAAACAACAAAAAAAAACAATTAAATTAAGAATCAGCTTTACTGTCCCTTCAGAGTAAATTAGTTTTGCAAGTACAGGAAGAAAAGGAAGCCATACAATAACAAACACACCACAAAAACTGATATCATACTTGGTATGTAAACATCCTTGCTTCCCTTGGGCCTTTTTTTTTTTTTTTTTAAGGGGGGGGCTAAAATAATGAGTGATGTGTCACTATTTGTACTTCGAAAAGCCAGTAAGCTACAGTGTTCAGTCAAAGCCCCTGCTGGTTCAGATTCCTTAAGTTCACAGGGCAAGAATCACAACAGTTATGGCATGAAAAGAATCTAAGCTCCTGAAGATTATTAGCAGATTGTTCCTCATCTTTCCTCAGTGTGGTCAGGTTGACATGTTTTTTCCCTTGGGTACCCTGAGTTTTTCTCAGAATCCAAGCCAATTACTGCACCGTTCTGCAGAGCAATTCATAAGAAATCACTTTCCTGTCAGCTGTTGCATACTCCACAAACCCTCTCAGCATGTTGAAAGGGAAACATGTTGTACCAAAGTTAGAAGCCTGCTGGTCTGTAATATTTTATCACACCTTTATATGATTTAATTCAAGAAGGTGGAACAGCTTGGTCAATAAAAATAGCGATTTGGTAGGAAGTGCTTTAGTAATACTGCTTTTGCAAAAAAAGAACTTAAGTAGCAGTAAAATTACATCTTAAAATCGGTTTAAACAAAAGTAAACAGCCTTTCCTGCTGTGAAAGAGAGTTGAAGGTCCATGACTTCTGGTTTTGGACCAAAGCTGAATTTCTTTCTGTCTGTTAAAGGATTTCTGTCTTAATTTTCCCTATGCACTGCCACATGCAGAGGATGACTACAGGTACAAACAGAAAACTGCCTTTCACACATGTGGTTGTGACTGAACTGTGGTCTCTTATGTAAATAACAGGGGAAGAAGGTTAATGAAGAACCGACTTAATAAAAGACGACTAAAAAGGCTGGAATATTTTTTTCTCCATATGTATACTGATTTATTTTGTGAACTGTGACTGTTAAAAATTAGTTCACCAATAGGAAATCTCAACAGTATTATCAACGTAATTTCTAAAAATCTAACACAGCTGCCAGAGGATGCCTGACTTTAATACATGCTAAAGATTGTAATAACACCTTGTACAAATGACTTGTCTTCTGGGAAAAGTCTTCCAGATCTGATCCACATGAATCACTGAAAAAGTCTGAGACATAGATACTGAGTGAAGCTCATACTTGTTAACATTATTACACTATCATTCAATATTTCAGAATGATAATACTGCATCTGCACCCATTCATATCTTAAAAACCTCATAGCATTTTATTATCCTAATAGGGCACTTCAATCTCAAGGCTTACTTGTGGTCCCTAGAGTTTCTAAAAGTAGAATGGGAGGCAGAGCCTTCAGCTATCACTCTCCTCTCCTGTGAAACCAGCTTCCAGTTTGTATTCAGGAGGCAGACACCCTCTTTACTTTTAAGATTTTTGATAGAGCTTATAGTTGGGGCTGGATCAGGTGATGCTGAAGCATCCCTTAGTTATGCTGCAATAGGCTCAGACTGCTGGTGGCGTCTATATGCCACCATTACATCTAATCAACTTAGGTCTTCTCTCTCCCATAGTTTTGTCCTTGTCTCTCTATGCTCATTTTTTCTCTTCTTTCCCCTCATCCCCCAACCTGCCTTGGCAGATGGCTGCCCCTGTCTGAGCCTGGCTCTGCCTGAAGTCTTTTCCTGTGAAAAAATAAGTTCTTCCTTCCCACTGTCGCCATGTGCTTCCTCATAGGAAACTGTCTGATTGCTGGAGTTTTCTCTCAAATATCGTAGGTTCTTTAGTTCACAATGTAAGGGTCAGTAGAGGCAGCCATACATCTTGGTAAACACCTTGTTTGTTTATGGTAGAGTAATTTCTCAAAATAATTATGCCAATAAATTACTAATGTTAAAATTGCTACATTTAGTGCCTTGAACATACCGGGTTGCAGGTTAGTGCTGCATTTGCTTAAGAGATGTTGATTTAGCAAAAGAAGAAAAAAAAAGGTGGGGGGGAGAAAAAAAACCCTGCGTTGGCAAAAACACAAATTGCCGGCAGTGTTGCTGGAGGCTCTGCAGTGAAGCAGCTCTCAGTGGCGGGCTGCTGAAGGAGCACAGGCAGAAAGCGGGCATATTAACTTTTGTCTCGGAGTGACACAGAAGAGCACACATGGAGAGAGGTGGGATTAAGTGCTCTCACTTTCAGTCTGTTTTAATCATCCCTCCCTCTTTCTCTTTTCATTTCACACTCTCCCCATCAATCTTTCTAACTCCTCGACCCATCTGCTTTTACCAGCTCTTTGGATTTGATCTCTCCTAGGGTTATTGGCTAAGTGTTGAAGTTGGTTCAAGTTGGGTTCAATATGAGCTCAAGTCAGCTTGTGAGAGTGACTTTAGCAGTGACCTTGTCACCATCATGCTGTGACAATGTTTGTGTCCCGCTGTTTTGAAGTGCTACAACCACGTCTTGAGCCAGACCTATCTGTGTCTAATGTGCTTGATGATGCCAAGTGTGTCACTCGGACCACTGAAGTTTCAGCAGTGTCTGTCCCCAGTTCGCTGCCTGACTTCAATTCAGAGTTACTGATCTATTTTTAATTTTGTATTTACTACTCAGCTTGGCTGTCTACTGTCTTTTGCCCTCTTTCTCTGCCATGATGGCTTTTTTTCCCCCCAGAAAATATTCTTTTCCTTTGTTTCACAAACAAAAGCACAAACACTCAGGGGAGGGAAGATCTCTCCTCAGTCAAAACGCACATGATATTTGAACTATCCAAATGTATCTGGACACATGGGCTCTGCATATATGCGATAATTGGACATTTCATTCAAAAATCATAGGAATTAGAGTGCTGCTATAACAGCCTTTACACTCCTGGGAAAGCTTTTTTCCACGTGGTTTCGGAAACTGGCTGGAGAGATTTGCTTCCATTCAGCCACAAGAACATTAATGAGGTTGCCCACTGATGTTGGGCGATAAGTGCCTGGCTCACAGTCAGCCTTTCGATTCATCCCACAAGTTTTCTGTGAGATTGAGGTCAGGTCTCTGTGCAGGCCAGACCAAAGTGCGTAAACCATTTTCTTTGTGGACCTTGCTTTGTCCATGGTGGCATTGTCATGCTGAAACAGGAAGGGACCTTCCCAAAAATGTGGCTGCAAAGTTGGAAGCACACTATTGTCTAAAATGTCATTGTGCGCCATACAGCAAAGGCAGAGATTGAAAGCACACAAACGCATTTGGACGTCTGTGTCCATATACATATGCAAGGTGTTTCTTTGGGAAATGTAAAAGCTACTATATCACTCTTTTTTTCTGTGCTTTAACTCACTTTACACCCTTATCACATTCTGTTAGACAAGCTGACGTATCTGTTTGTAGACAGACTGTGTGTTTAGATCTTTGTGCACAGTGTCCATTTCTATCCGTGGTAGGTTTTTCATCCGCTGATTAGTGATGTGTGTGTCAAAATTTCAGAGCTCGTGACTCTTCCTCTGTAATACTTGTTAAGAGCATTCACAATGAACCGGTTCTGGACAGTTTATTGCAGCTAATTGGTTGTATACTCCTTCCCAGAAACAGTCACTCACTCTCTCTCTCACTCATACACACACACACACACACACACACACACACACACACACACTTTTCCTTCATGCTTGACAACATGACAGCAAAACCACATTTCTCTCTCTCCCTCCGCCACCAACTGGCTTGCGTTAATATTCATGACCTGTGTATGTTTCACAGAACTGAAAACACTTGACTGTCTGCTCCCACCGTTTTCTCTTGCTGTGTGTGTGCATGTGCGCGCAGGGTGTTTAAGGTGCCAAGGGAGGGACGGTTCTTGATTTTGTATTTATAGTCATTTCTCCCCTCCCGTTTCTTATCTGCTTGTCTGTATTCAGGGCAGCACACTGGGCTTTGATAGGGAGAAGGAGTGAGTTAGGACAGTCTTCTGGTGCTTCTTCTGAAGCAGAAGATAGTGGTATTATAAATCACAGATTAAATTAGATTCGATTTGATTAGATTAAATCATCCCTGTGGGGAAATCGGGTCATTGCTTGCGCAGATAGCAGCCTGCAGCAGAAATAAAAACAATCACAGAAAAACATGCAAATGAAAAAAGTGAAAATGGAGGATTGTAGCCATAAAATGACCTACAGCCAGCATTTCCTACACATAAAATGCACTTGGATCCAGCCTCCCAAGTATATTAATGGCTGCTGAAGTACATTTGGGGCTCATACTAGTATTTTTTAAATTGTTTATCTGCTTGAGAGAGTGATGATTAATTAAGAAGAGGACAATCTTCCCCAACTCTACCCCTCCCATACCTGTTCATTCTGGTATTGTTTGACAGTAATGACAAGTAGTGACAATGCTTTCTGTAGAAAAACCATACACAGAAGCCATATTCACACATGCCTTACAGCTCTTAATGTTTACCCAAAGACTTACCCACCGAGATTAATGTGAGAATGCAAATCTCCCTTTGGACTGGACATTAGCTGGTCTTTAACCTGCCAGCTCCCTCATAAAAAATCTGTGCTATGTCAGATTGTTCTCGTTCTCGATCATGTGTGCATCTCCCTGCACATTCTGTCAAGGCTTTCGCCTTCGCCTAACCCACGCTCACTTTCAGTAGTGAGAACCGATTTGTAGCAGACTACTCGCTGTCCCAAAATTGTCCGAAGTTCATGTCTGAAAACATCTAGAGAGAGAGAATGGCATCCTCTGACAATATAAGGCACAGTGGATGTTTTACAGGCACAGAAATTCTGTTGCTATACATTTTCTCTCTGAGTTTACATGTAAATAAAGAAATCACAGCACAGCTGTCTTTTTTATAATCATTCTGTCACATGACGTTGTGGTTTTAAAATCAGGATTTTAGCATTGTAGAGAAGCAGCGTTTTGGTCCATATTTCATACATGATCAGTTGGTTCACAAAATAAATATGGTACTAGTCACAATAGCCAGCTATCACTGCATATTAAATCCAGGTTTGTGTGAATCACTGAATTGCATAACAAGGCTGGGTTTTGATAGTTCGACATTGTCTATTAGAGTCAAAGTTATGAGTGCTCAGATTACCTAAACTGTGATGCCTCCTTTTTTCTGTTGCTCAGCTCGTGTTGCTTTACTTAGGCTCTTTTTTTGTGTGTTTTTGCATTCATTTGGTAGTCACAGTAGGGATACAGGCGAATAACATGAGGAGAGAGCGCAGCATTCAGCTGGGGACACTGTGGCCAAATGGCATGCATCTTAACCACTAAGCCACCAGGATGCTTCAGGCTTCTCATTTTAGCCAGTGCTGACAGTCGCTGTTGCCAGCAGTGATAAAAATCTGCCCCCAGCAGATTGTATCACACATAGCCGATTAATGTTAATGCCCTAAGTAATTTTCCAAAAGGCCAAAATAAAAAATTTTGGCTGATCTCTATACACTGGCTTGTGTAAGTACCTCTCTCAAACAGGTTCTTCTATGCAGTTTAACAGCATGGCAAAACCTTAGTTGTTGAGATGATCTTATAATCAGTTTTGCATATGTCAATAATAATGTTGTTTTTAAATCAAGACTTTTGGTATTTGGTACAAGAAACATGAAAAATAAATTGTGGGTATACTTGTTACTTTGAGAAAAATCAATTTTTAAATCAAGATTTAATCATTTTTGCTCTTCATCTCAACCTTTGTGGCCAAAGGTTGTCAGCTAAGGTTAGGTGATATGTTAAAAATTTACAACAGGTCAGTTGACTGCTGTTATATAACAAACAGTGGGGAGAACATACAATGCTGAGGGTGTACACCTGTAATGTGTTGTGATTTAAACACTAGCAGTACATGACTAGCTTGCCTGGCATGAAATATTCACCTAGTCGCCCGACCTAGTTGTCAACGCTAATTATGTAACCTAATCTGTACTTAATCATTTCTGTTTACTCATTTAACAATAGCTGCTTACATGAATCTGTGGGGTTTTAACTTCCAGTATTTGCATATGCTGAAGGATGAACAAAGGCGAATTCAATTTGTGGAATTGATGATGGATTCAAATTCGATAAAATGGTATTTAACGCCAACCCTATTACTGAGAAGGTCGCAGGTGTGAAAGTGTAACTGATGGGCTGTGAGGCAAAGAGGTGATGAAAACACAGCTTTGCGCACCTGTGTGTGTGTGTGTGTGTGTTGGAGCCTCATATAGAAATGTAATCCTTTCTATCAAGTCAGTGTAGAAAGGGCTTAGTGTGTATATACAAACACGCACACACCAGTGTATACACACCATAACACATTGCATTTGTTCCTGGAGAAAAGTGAGTCATCCTTATCCCACAGCAGGTGGAAAGCAATTTATACACACACACACAAACACGCAGAGCATGTCCAGTAAGTTTAATGACATCATCCAAAGCAGAAAAGCATGCGAGGGGTGAGATTACCACCTTTTCTTTCTGTGACCTTCCCTCATTTTTCTTTCCCTTTATTGTCTTCCTTTTGCTTTTTTCTTCTCCACCTCATCTCACTTCTTTTTACAGTACATTGCTTTCTTGTTTTTTTTCTTTCTTTTTTTTTAATCTCTCTTGCTCTGTAGCCTCCTATCTTTTTTCTCTTACTCTCTGGTCTCTTATCTTTTAAGGGAGCTTTTTTTAAAACAACTCCCACACGCCTACTCTGATCTGTCTTACAAAAGCACACTAGCAAAACACATGTACACACACACACACACACACGGGCACACTGTTTGCAATTTGCATCATGCATGTAATGAGGGCCCAAGTCCTCAAAAGCGACTGAGCTTTCTTATACATGCACACATACTCATGTACACAACGACCCACACTGCAGATGCATTTCCCTTTCAGAGAAACTTGCATAAGCACTCACACCATCTCATATTCATAAATGCTGAGATACTAAACACAGACTGAAGAACAGAGGCTAGGCAGTGCTAGACTGAAAGCCTGTCTACGTGTTTTTCCACAAGACCCTTTATTTGCTCCACAGTCTATTTTTCTGCAGTGTTTTATTGGATCTGAATGAGGAGACACATTTTAAAACTCCAGGCCGTAGTGTCAGAGTGAACCAAAGGGCACACTAAAGCTGTCAGAATGTGGCTCAGCAGTCTTCTTGTTTTCATCATGCTCACATTGATCTTGGGACTTTAACACTGCTTCAGATAGCATGTGTCAGTTTTTTTGTTTAAATGCGGTGTCCAGCTGTAAAATATCAGTTGATGTAAAACAGTGGGGAATGATGGAAGACTCCCTAAAGCTATATTTCCATCTTCAACTCAAAGCATTTCAATGACTTTGAGAGGTAATATTTAGCCAATATGATCAAAATGTGAGCTGGAAATGATTTTAGAAGTCTCCCTTACTGTCAGCAAATCAGGCAACTATACCTTATTATACAACCTTTAAATGTGTTGTCACATTAAAGCGAGTTAAATGTGCATCCATTTCAGCATCTGTAGTTGGAGGGATATTACTGAATTATGCAATCCATCCATCCATCAATTTTCTGCCGCTTATCCGGGTCGCGGGGGCAGCAGTCTAAGCAGAGAAGCCCAGACCACCCTCTCCCCGCCACCTCCTCCAGCTCATCCAGGGGAAAAACAGAGGCATTCTCAAGCCAGCCGAGAGATCTGAAGTCTCCAGTGTGTCCTGAGCCTGCCCCGGAGACAACGGGGTCTGTGAAACCCATTTTGCAAAAAGTTAGAGTGCTGTGTAAACTGTAGAGTAAAAAAAAAAGAACATTTAATTTAAAATTTTACAAAGGCAACATATCAGATCTTGAAATCTTATTGTATGGAATTTGATGCCGGCAACACACATATCAAATTTATAGGACAGCTCAACAGTTTCTGTTTCATAAAGTGGCAAATGTTGTTTATGAGCAGTGAACCAAGTGGACTCTCTTGTTTCGGAGCCATGCTGCTGGAGTACATGCAGAATGTGGTTTGGCATTGTATTGCTGAAATAAGCAAGATCTACCCTGAAAAAGATGTTGTCTTGATGGCATCATATGTTGCCCAGTAGCCCGTAGATATCGTCCAGTGTTAATCAAGGGGCAACCTCCAGAGCTGAAAAATTAAGCGTCAAAAAGTCAATCCCTGTAGACTGTTAAAAGGTCCATCTTTAAAGTATTAAAAGCATGTTTACAGCCTGCTACAAAAAATGGTTTTGGCCTCTGTTCATCCCCCCCCCTTAAGACTCTGAGTGGGGTGAATTTTATTTTATAACTCATCCACCTGGAAACTTGAATTAGGGGCATGGCCACACTGATTGACAGGTGTCAAGACACAAGCAGCAGGAGCCCGTTGGAGACTGCTAGGCTTCATTCACTACTCTGAGAAATTAGACTGGACCTCTTCACTCTGTGTGTGCTGTTGGTGCCTTTTGGAGCATTCTTAATTCATTATCTGACTAATATTACGACTTACTGTGTGGTACAGACCATCCACCAAGTTTGTGCTTCAGTTTTGGTATTTTATTGGTTTATTGGTATTTTATTTGGTTATTGGAGTTTTTTGGAGGTAAAGCGGGTCATCTACTGATTGGAAGGTTGGTGGTGCGATCCCTGACCACTCCAGTCTACATGCCAAAATGTCCTTGGGCAAGATGCTGAACCCCCAGTTGCCCCCGATGCGTTCATCGGAGTGTGAATGTGTGTGAATGTTAGATTGCACTTACAGTATAGAGGGAAGTGCTTGCATGAATGTGTGTGTGAATGGGTGAATGAGGCATGTAGTATAAAGCGCTTTTTTTTTTTCTGTCAGTGGTATAGAAAACATAAAAAACATTTTAATTTAATCATTAAAAAGAAATAACAATTACATATTTGAATCAGTACTAACTGCTGCTGTTTGTTGCCACTGCTTTTAAACAAAGTCAACATATGATTTGTTATAATGTTTCTACCACAGAGCTGTGAAGTGCAGCTTTAGAACAAACTCCACTGGAACTCATTCTTCCAACATTTATGGCAGAAATTATGGTGTGGGCAGGAAAAACACACGTTAACTTTGAGTAACACCCTGTGGCTGTGTGTGTGGAAGTGCTGGCCAAGCCCCACCAGCAGTCAAACTCCAGCACACCAGCAGTCAAAGTCCAGCATTTTTTTTTTAAGTGAAAAACTTCCAAACTGCAAACAAGTAGCTCCTCTCTTTGTCTTTACTGTTCTTGAATGTAGCAAAAACACAATGTTATGCTACAGTCACACTAGAGAAAACAGTGGTTGGAGACCGTGGAATGACCAAAATTATTGTGACCGTGTGCAATGAACTTGCCATCTTGTTACCTTTGAAATGGTTGCTTCGAAGACGGTGACCAGGTCCGCGACCAGTCACAGTCAGCTGCCGTCTTCAAAGCAACTTTGGTGCATCAAGACGGTGATAAAACGGCAATTCAACAGAGTCAGTCTGCTATTGGTTTGCGACTGAATGGGGTCAAGTTGGCAATTATATTCAATTTGTTTGTGATAATACGGCAACTACCTGTGATAAATCGGTGAAAATCACAAATCTGTTCCCACCTATATAAACAGAAATTGAAAGAATGATTCGTGTGCGTGTGTGTGCAGGTGTGTCATCAGACATTACCAAGATAGATCAGTCCAAAGCCACCTTGCCCAATGATTTTGCCCAGCCTCCATTTCTTCTTCTCCGTGTCTGTCAATATGAAGCCGTCTGGGAGCGGTTTGGGTAACACACTTTTTCTTGGTGGTGCCATGAAAACTGAGAATGTTGTAAAAAAAAAAAAAATATGTGAGAAAATATTAAGTAAATATTTCCATATACTAGAGCAAGATGGAAAACAGATAGCACATGACATGTTGTAATGTGGCCTGAAAACTCAGAAGACTGTATGCCTCTGAGACAAACTGTAAGGGAAGTAATGATGTAATTATACATGAGGCTTCTAACACTCAGTTACTAAAAAACAAAACTGAAACAACAGCTGGTGTAACTGATACAAACCTGCACTGTACCGTTTTTATGCTATAGTTCTATATTGCAAAAGTATAAACAACCCACAAAGTCCACTGGCTAAACTGTCAGCTTTAAAAATCTGAGGTAACACTGAACTTTTTAACTGTATATGTCACACAGAGCTGTGCTTAGCTTGAATGGCTGGTATGACCAGCGGCTATCTAACAGCAGTAACAGTTAGCCAGTGACACAAGAATGCCGACAGAAAACCGAATGACAGTCGAATACAGTACAACAGGAGACCGTTAAAAATATCGCAGTGTTAGCTAACAGTTAGTGGGCAGAACTCCTCCACAAAAACATTAAAAGTTAAAGCACTTAACTAGCAAATTAGCGGCTAACTCAGCTAGTAACTGGTTCTTTAATATGACTCACGGGCTGAAATTTTCAGAAAGGAAGAGACGCTGTACGTCGTCACTTGGGCTTCTTAGTAAGGAACACACCGTTAAGCTGTCTAAACTGTACACCGTGTGTCTTCTCCAAAGGCTTCTCCCACAAACTGTTGGCCGGTGAGTTCGAAACAGAAACAAATCCTTTTCACTTCCTGAAAGTTGTCCCGCCCTCTACGCCACGCAGCCAATTACATGCGAGAAAAAGTTTAGTCACAACTAATAGCCAACTAACAGCCAACAGAGAGGAGCAGGGAATATCCAGTAATATACAAGAAATAAAAATAATAATCACAGCCTCGTTATTAATATTAATAATAAGAATAAATGAAAGGATAAATACCACTAAAGTATAATATATTATATATTTATTTAATTTAACTGGGATAAACATCATTACCTGTACAATGTATATATGTATAACTAAATTATTATTTATAGATTTGCTATGTTATTTTATAAACTTAAAATCTACATTTTCACCTTCATGTTGCAAAAATTATTTTTTTTAAAGATTAAAAAGGTATTTTGTTAAACTTAAAATTAATTCCTTCTTTAAGCTGCTAGGCCTATTATTTCCTGTTTTTAATGTTGTTTAGTTCAGTTGTCGGATAGCTGTAAATTACTCATCATTATGCCACATTGTTTGATTCCTCTGATTTGTCATTTAATTCTAATTTTAGGCCACGGGACAACAGATGTAAATCAAGGTTATTATAGTAAACTAAAACTAAACTAAAAACTAAAACTAGATGCGAAAAAACATTTTAGTTAGCTAAAATAAAAATCAAAACTAAACTGAAACTAAATATTTTCATACAATAAAAACTAAACTGAAACAAGCAAACCAAATCTGGAAACTAACTGAAACTAAACTGAATTAAAGACAAAAAGTCAAAACGAAATAAAAACAAAAACTAATTACAAAATACAAAACTATAATAACTCTGATGTAAATTAGACTTTTGGGCTAACTATGGCTCATTTACAGTTCCTTTTCCTGGAGATCAATGAGGACTGTCCCTGTCAAATAAATGAAATTAAATGCTATTCTTTATCATTAAGATCAAAACATGAAGACAGTCTGTGAAGCAACTGAGCGGCTCAACCACAACAGACAGGATGCAGGGATTAAAATGAGGTATAAGAAATCATGATGCCAGCATATCTAAATACTGTTGTTACAAATTTGGAAGTCAAGCTACCCCCAGGGATTAAAAAAACAAACAAACATCATATCATAGTATAGGAATGCTCAAGCTTTTGGCAAGTCCACCTTATGTCAGCAAAAAAAAAAAAAAAAAAAAATTAAAGAAAAATAGAAAAAA
>VUQI01025757.1:12799-26241 GCA_015106735.1 Paratilapia polleni | reverse complement strand
GGTTTTGTGGGTGGGGGGGGGGGAATGGTGGGGGTGGGTGGGGGGTGGGGTGGAGGCAGGGGTAAGTAGGAGGAGGAGGAAAAGGAGGGGCAGGTGGTGTTCAGAAAGTGAGATAGGAGGTATTATACTGGGACAACATACAGTAGAGCTGCTGTGTTGAGGACTAGAGTCCATGAAGCCTTTTTAAAAAAAACTGGTTAGTGCAACATCAGTGCATTGAAGTCACTCACAATGGTTGACTCCCATTAAGAATATGAGAGTATGTGAAGAGATGCAAAAAGAGAAGGCCGATCAGATAATGAAGAGAGAGAAGAAGAGAGACTCCAGCCAAGCACTCCTGTGGTCTGCAGTCATGATTAATCAAATCAAATCCCCTCCCCTCTGATCAATTTTTTTTATTTATTTATTTTTTTTGGACTAACTCTCCCCTGAGTGAGCACGATGAGAGATAAACAGCATTGCTCAATGCGTGTTTAGGAGAGACTCCAGGGAGGAGGCTGCTCTCAGGATATTCCAGTTTGGAGATGTGGCCCCCTCTCTCTCTCTCTCTCTCCCTTTGTCTCCCTGATCATCATGTGACTCAACCTCCCCTTATCTCTTTCATTCCCCTCCTCTCAGGAGAAGACCATAACACATTAGAAAAGTTTTCCATACTCATCCATCACTTTGTTCCTCACCTCTTCCCTTTGTCCAGAGAGGATGGATAGATGGATGGGTGGGCTGGAGTTAGGATGAGGAAGAGAGAGGAAGCTTGCGCCATCTATCACCCTAACACTCCATCAGTGAAGGAGAGGTTCTAGGTCACACGAGTAAAAGGGGGAAAAGGGAATCACTCACACACACACTCAAAAGGCAAAAATCCTTTGGGTGTTGTGAGCGCTCCCTGTCTGCCCAATTAGCTGTGACTGCACCTGTGCTGAGCTGAGACTATTCCCAGTGTGTATGTGTGTGCAGTTCATGGTGTGTGCCTAGAGGGTTCCCTATCGAATCAGAGGAACTCCTCTTATGGGGAATAGGACAGGAAAATCAGTACAGAATAAATATACCCATTTCCTGTTATATAGATATATATGCATGTGCATCTTTTGGGGTCGAGAAGCTTATTTTTGAAAAAAATAAAAATAAAATAAATTAGCAGGTGCAAAGTTACTACAAATGTGGAGCAGACAATGTGTCCTACTGTATGTTGTGTTAAGTTTCCGCTGTAGTATATCATTTCACACTGGCAGAATCGATTCACATTTAAGATTTGTATTGGTGGTAGTCACAGTCAAAAACCATTACTGGCTGCCCTGCAAACGCCTCATTAATACTTGAGAGAACCTTAACGTTCTCACTGTCCCCTGTGAGCAGGACTTGGCAATAGTGGAGGAAGAACTCACTTATGTGCTGCTCGCTACACACTTACATTAAAAATATAAATGTAAACGTTAAACTAAAATTAAGATGTGTTAAATTAAGTACTGCTAGGAAAGCAAAATCTTACTAATAAAATACAACCAAAGACAAAAATCCAATTAAAATATTACAATTACTTCCTAAATAAAATAAAAATATTTTGATAATGGCATGATCAAAATTAATCACAGGCAAAAAACACATAAATTAAAGGCTGGATAAACCATGCTGAAGTGCATGAAATCACCTATACTATAATTACATATGGTATGCCTTACATTTTCACAGCATGATATCTAGCAATACAACAATATCCTGTTATGCATATCAATCTGATGCAGCTGTTCCTTTTCCTATAGCTGCAAAGATACTGTTTAATTAATCAGAGTTAAAAAAAAAAAATACACTGATCAGGCATAACATTATGACCACCTGCCTAATATTGTGTTGGTCCCCTTTTTGCTGACCATACGCAACAAACTGCGATGCACTGTGTATTCTGACACCTTTCTGTCAGAACCAGCATTAACTTCTTCAGCAGTCTGAGCTACAGTAGCTCGTCTGTTGGATCGGACCACACAGGCCAGCCTTCGCTTCCCACGTGCATCAATGAGCCTTGGCCATCCATGACCCTGTCGCCAATTCACCACTGTTCCTTCCTTGGACCACTTTTGATAGATACCGACCACTGCAGACCAGGAACTCCTCACAAGAGCTGCAGTTTTGGAGATGTTCTGACCCAGTCGTCTAGCCATCAAAATTTGGCCCTCGTCAAACTCGCTCAAATCCTTACACTTGCCCATTTTTCCTGCTTCTAACCCATCAACTTTGAGGACAAAATGCTCACTTGCTCCCTAATATATCCCACCCACTAACAGGTGCCACGATGAAGAGATAATCAGTGTGATTCACTTGACCTGTCAGTGGTCATAATGTTATGCCTGATCGGTGTGTATATATATTTGATTCAGTCTTAAGTTAGTGAAAATGATACTTAGCACTTCCTGCAAGATGTCAAACATGAAAGGGAGAGTATCTGCTATATGAACTGTTGGAAGGCTTTTGATGTAAGAGTTTTGTGCAGGAAGTTCTTTATTTCATTGACAACACTCTATACAAAGACTGGCAAAGTTGCAGCACCTGGAATTAAGGAGTAACTGTGATGTTTCTGTTAAAAGATTCATCAGTTTATTTAATAAAGCATGGATGCATGCCCTGTCCTTGCTACGGCCACAAATACAACATACTTCTGTAGGAAACACTTGAGATGCCTTAGTAAAATAAGAGGTATGATCAAAAAGTTCCAGGAACTGGCCTCTAAAAATCAAAAATTCATGTTCAAGATCATCTTCTTGTGCACCTCTGAACTGTTTTCAGCATGGCTGCTATTTTTAGATCTCTCAAGGGAAAACCCAATATGTTCTCTGGTACTTGTGCCTCTGCAACGGGCCCTGAATCTCCTCCATTGTGTAAAATCAGTGTACTTTCTATCTTTGATTTTTATTTTCAGGAAGTCACAGGGAGACGAATCTGGTGTATACAGCAGGTGGTGATTCAAGATTGTGTTGGTGTACCCAAAAAAATTTGCATTTTCAGAGTGCTCTGTTCTGGCACATGATGGCACGTTGGCACGCACTACTGTTCTTGTCGTTTCTGATTAATGTTCTCCTCAGACACAGCAGGACAGCTGACAGTCTCACCATGGGGGGACAAATTTAGGGTGCACGACTCTGTGAATGTCTAAAAAATTAAGAGCATAATATCAGTCTTACTGACCTGATGCTCTGCCTCTGGGCTTGGACACTGTGGACTCTTCCACCAAAAACTGCTGAAAAATTGCTCTGTCACAGCTAGACACCCAGCTCTGATCACCAACAGTGAGTTCCCCATGTGAAATTTGGGTCAGAAGCAAAAGCTGATGTTTGCCCTCTTTTCAAATTTGAGGACCAAGGTGAGAGCCCAATGTGCAAGTGGTCAGAAGGGGAGTTACAGAGAGTGATCTAAAACTAAAAAGCTATACAGTTGTGCCCCAAAAGATGACTTTGAATCAGCCAAATTTAAAATCGGGTAAGGATTTTAATTAATGGGTATGTTCCTGGAACTTTTTGTTCACACCTCATATGATGAATTAGACTTATAAACACAGCAGATTAAGAAGTAAGGCCTGCCTCTGATGTAAACCTGCTTTGTTGTTTTTGCTGCCATTGAGGTAAATAATGGAAAGTTGCTGAGGTTTGGCAGGGGTCTGCACGCTGCTGAGCGCCTTCAAGTGAATTTATTCTATATTTGTGCTCTGGTTCATCTTCGCTGAGAGCCAATTTTATGCCTGCTGGTAATTATTGATATTGACAACAGGAGTGATGAACCTGAATATCGGTGGTACAGGCAGAACCACGGGGCAGCCAGTGGTGGAGTTTGACCGCTGTGGAAGACCTACAGAGATGTGCGTGCCAGACAGTGAAAATGATGTGGCTTCTGGCGTGAGTGGTCTGGCTTTTCAAATTAATGTGCTAACACAAGCTGACACACTCTGTCACCTGCTTTGCTTTTCAGCAGGACAGGACCTGGAGTTATCTCTCCACCAACATTTCCTCGTCTTGTCAGGTGCTTTTTTTTTTTATAAACACTATACTTTTGGACGTGTTGCCATATGGCTACTGAGTAGACAGTGATAAAGCAGGTGTGAAATGTCTAGGACACATGCTTTTGAAACGGGGCAGTTAGGTATGGCCCTTGTGGGATGCAACAGCTTGGTTCATTCACTGGGAGTTCACATTTACGAGCTCTTCCATCATCTTTGGATGAGCAAACATTATTTTTACTCTGCTCTACTTACTGTCTGCAGGTGCATGGCGAGCCAAGCCAGACAGACACACACATAAGGAGCAGTACTGTTCTTTTACCTCCTCCTATACACTCCCTCATTTATTTAAATATTCTGCATAACATGTTGGTGTTTTTCATCCTACTGTCCTATTTACATTCCTGTAGAGTAAACCATTCAAACATAGGGCCAAAAACATAAGTTTACTACAAGTTAGTCAGCAAGCTTGGGTCACTTTCCTCTCCCTGAAAAGGTAATGTGAGGAAGTAAGCAAGCATCGCCCTTAATATTATGGATGTGGCAGAGAGGGCAAGACCAAACAAGAGATATGGGGATAAGGGAGAAGAAAGTGAGAGACATAAACCTTTTGGCTAAAGCTCAACTAGTCTCTAGAGGAGCAGAGTGAATGAAGTGAGAGAATGGGAGGTGAAAGTTTAGGGAGCCAAATTACACTGGCTGCCCCAACTCCTGCTCTCTCTCTCACTGCTCTTTTCGCGTCCGCCGAGAAAAGAAAAGCTTCTCCTAATGAGGAATAGAGCTCACGCAGCTCCTGCTTTCAATCAAGCTGGCAATGAATTTTTTTTTTTTTCTATGCCAGCAAGGTACCAAAATATTCAGAGGAATGAGAAATTATTTAGTTTGAGCTCCCACTTTCGCTCCCTCTGTCTCCAGTTTACCCTTTTCGTGCACGTCCTTCACTGATGTGGCAGGTGGAGCCTCCTCTCTAAGCTTTGAAAGGGAATGAGGATGGGTGCAAATGCATAGAGTGGGCCATGACCAACCTGTCCGTGGAGGTCACAACGTCCGCTCTCTGCATTGCCATCCTCATTTGTGACACCACTTTTGTGTAACAGTGTAACAGACCAGCCAGGGCAATCTGCTCAAGGGGTCTTAGATCTCCTTTTGTTGGTGAAACGACTGTACAGTTAATCAACTGACCTTTGTTTTTTCTGCACCCCAAATGTTTTCGCCCTTAGGTGACAACCTGCCCTAAAAAAAATGCTGGGGGGGTTCATATTGGGGCCAAACAAAACAGACCTTTACAATAATTTAAACTTCATCTTCTGTTACTTTTATAGCTAATGTCCACCAGGTTTGGCTGTGTTGAGCTGCATCTCAGTCTTAGCTGTTGCCAGTCGAAACTTCATTCATTTATCTTTATGTGTCGGGTTTATTTTTACCAGGAAATTTTTGTACCTTTGGAGCGGGAAATTCACCTGTGATTGTACAGTAACGTGCAAATGTTTTAGGCACAGTGACTTTCCAAAGTATTGCCACTGATACTATTTATTTTCATTTAACACCTTACAAAGTGCAGTAAACATAAAAAAAAAAAATGGTGTTACCACCCTTTGCTTTTAAAACAGCACAACTTCTCCAAGCTACATTTGCACACTTGTCTTTTTTTTGCAGCAGGAAAACTTGCCACCGTTCTTCTGTGGGTTTAGTCTGCCTCCACTGTCTTGAGATCACAGGTCTGTGGAAAATGTCTCGTAGGTTGCTTTTTTATGTCTTGACTGTATGTTTGGGCTTATTTCCGCACTATAGAATAAGCTCAGCTGTTACTGCTGGACAAGAATCTATAAATGTAAATTAACTATTAATGCCTATATTTATTGGAAATTGATTTACTGTTATTATTACTATTATCATTCTTGTTAGAGGCTTATCTAATGCACATTAGCAAGTATTAAACAATGATTTAGTTGTAGGTTACATGTTGACCAAAGTCATCCCCATGCTACTGCTGTACTGATTAAATAAATAAATAATAGCATTCTTCTTAAAGGGGACCTATTATACTCATTTCAGGCTCCATGTCTGTATTCTTGGACTAAAGTAGCTTTCCACGATTCACAGTTCAATGTCATCCTTATTTATTTTCTACTGGGCCTTAGTGCAGGCCCTCACTTCAACCTCCTTCTCAAACAAGCTGCTTTAGCTCCCTGCCCCCTGCCTTTGAGCCAGCTTTCTTCTTATTGGCTTCGCCTCATAAACAGAAGGTTTGAACAGAAGGTAGGTGGGTCTTCTGTGCTCACAGCCAGACCTATGTGCCTGAGATGGCCATATTAGGGAGATGTGCTCTTAGAGTTAAAGTAGAAAAAAACTGTCTTAACTGGGGCATTTGGAGCAGACTGAAGCCTTGTGCAGGCACTACTTGAACACATAATGAGCTCATTATTTGAAACTTTGACCACCTTTAATACGAGCATCCGCCAAGTATAGACATGGCAGAAAAATACTGGAAAGCGTAATAGGTCTCCTTTAATGCAGCACAACCCCTAACAGTAACAGTGCATGTCTGTTACTGTTCTGCAATGGTTTCATTTTAGGGAGAGACAAAACGTTTGAGTTTATGAATTTTATCAATGGATACAAGACTTTGAGATCACCAGTAATTAAAGTACTACCACACAGCATTTGCTACCAAAGATAAAAGAGTTGTATTTATAAAATACAGAAAATGATGACAATTAACCTTAAACTATATTAGAAAAGAGGCTGGACAAATGCTTCACTCCTGAAATATCACCTGTGCACACTACAACAACACCATGACTGAGCTGTAGCTCAACTGGAATGCAAGGCAGCCACATTCTGTGGACATTCGGCTTTAGGTTTACTTAATGACTTTCAGTGCTTCTAAGGAGATCTAAAACCCCTGCTGAAAATTTGCCCAAGGGTCCGGCAGACAAGAGAAAAATAATCAGTCTTAGAAGAAATGGGACATAAACTATTTCCTGTCCAAAAACAACTCAAAGACCAACTTTTTTTTACTCACCTTCCCTTCAAGAACACCTACACTTGCTCTCACCATCGCCTTTGCGGGAGATGGCATTAAAAGCGGCTTGGGAGTTGCTTTTGGACGTGGCCACGCTCAAAAACATAATGCATACATTTTCGAGGCGGTCTTTTTTTTGGGAAATACAGACAAAGTAAGGGTCCCTGGTTGTAGGACCGATGAGTAAGAACACCATAGCACAGCACTATGGGTATACTGTGACTGTGTGGGTGAGGGTAGGTTGGGTTGGATTGGATATGTAAAGTATGGGTCTGGAACATCGAGGACCTACAGCTGCCCAGAATCTGGTGATCATGTGAGGGTGTCCTGAGTAGGCTGTGAAGTGGAAAGGATGCTGTTTCGACTACTCTGATGAATAGGCGGCCTGACAATGAATCTCAAAATAACACGAGGCACCGCTCTGGCTTTGATTCATTGGCACAATGGCTGCTGGATCTCTTCTCAATGTATCTGAAGGCTCTGTGGGTGTGGTAGCTCTGTCAGATATTTACGGCTTATTGGAATATTGGGGTGAGAAGTGTGGATTGATATGGATGGAGGTAAAGAATGAGATGTAGGGATTAAAGTAGGCTTCAAGTTTGAAATGTGAATGGCTGTGAAAGGAAGAGAAGGACACGGGACATAAAAGCAGCAGCGGTGCATTTTAAAGGTCGTCGATCTGGATGGAAATAAGTAACGTTTATATTTCCACAGTTCTACGCCAGGTGTTTGAGTGGATGCGGCGGCTGCTTTTATGCCCCTGTCCTTCATGGTGAATGGCTCAGTAGTAAACCTTGAGACTCAGCGTCTGCCAGAAAAAAAAATATTTCAACCTTCATTGTCAAGGACTAGATGTCCAGTTTTGATATCCAGCAAACACTGAGTCTAAAAAGAACTATTGTCAACATAAATAGTCACAATCAAAGAAAGATTTAAGTGGAATTCCTGAATGCTCTGCTGTCCTGCTTAGAACATCAAAGAGACAGGAAACGACAAAGATAAAGTGGAGAGAAAAGACAAAAACAGCAAAAGACAGAATTTGCATCTAATTGGGGAACAGCAAAGAGGAACAGCAGAGCAAACTGAAAAATCCAGAGGAAAAGAGGTAAATAAGAAAACATGACATCATTCAAAATGACAGGGCATGGTAACACTCACTCGCACCAGCACTCATCAACACACCCCCACTAACACACATTGCGCTGGTTCACATAGTAGACTGACACACCTTTCTGAGTCATACTTGAGCAGGATGGACCAATTGAAATGGGGGGACTGAATGGTGAATGGAAGCAATTGGACAGAGTGAGTGGAAGGCGGAGTAACAGGGAAAACAGTGAAAACAAGATACAGAACGATGGGAAGCTTTTTAACAGCGGAATGACTGTTTTAACCTTTCTTCCTTTACCCGTATTCGTGTTTATGTTGAGAGCAACAATCCCTGCTGTACACACAACAGGAAGACCTTGAAAAGGCAATGATTTTAATGTCTTCGCCTTCCTTGGGCGAAGGCTGGACTTGCAATTTGATGCCAACTTTTTTTTTTCCTTTGTCTGGTCTACACTTTCATGCAACATTTCCAGTTAAAATCATTCACCATGCAGCTATAAACCACACATAAGGTATCTATAATAAATCCTCATGACAACATGACGCCTCCCATACAAAATCTACTTCTAACAACAAGCAGATGCTTTTTGTCTTGGCAGTCAGAAAAACGCCCGTATAAAACTTTTGAGTAAACATGCAGGACAACATACTGGACATCACTAAGGCTACGATTCGAGTCATTTTGTTAGGCAAATGCCAGAATCCCATAGGAATATTAATTCTCACATGTTCCTGTACCGACACAGAAGCTAAAATCCTTCAACACTTGCTCAATTAAGCAGAAACATGCACAAAAGGAAACAAAATCTGACAGTAGAGGACAAAAACAAAATTCAAAGTTTCCACTGACATTCCATTAATTGTCTCACCTGACTGTCCCAGCTGTTACCATCAAAGGCTGCGTATTACTTAGTTTGTCGAGTTTAGTAATGCTTTCAAGAAATATTTTTGTAAAACGTTTGGTTGATGAAAACTGTTGACAAATTTAACGCCGGTGACCAACCAATGACTTTTCTACCCACATTACACACACTTACTAAGCTAATACGCTAAACCACGTTGGTGAAGATGGTACATGTTACCTAAAACACGTAACCGGTATTGTTTTACATGTACATTAGCATGCTGATGTTAGCCTGTGTGCCAAAATACACCTCACACATCCATTATATGATATTAAATTAATTACTTGCTGCCTTAAATTAATGATCCTGATTGCATGACTAAAAATCAAGGGTCACACTGTGCCCCCTTATGGCATTAAAAACTACTGTCAGGATTTACTAATGAAGCACAGTGTCAAATTTAGAACTGAAAGACAAAGACACAGTTATTTGTGTGGCTGCCCAAAATTTAATCCAGGAAAAAAAGCATGTCTTATGGCTCTGATAGCTACCTGAAGGAGATGTTATCAGAATATGTGCGTAATTGTTGCAGATGGGTAGCTCAAAGCTATAAGTGCAGTGCCCAAGTTAAGAAACAGGAAGCGCTACCCTGTAACTCTTCACTGAGTCCTCACCCTGAATGTTTAGAGCCAAGTTCTGTATAGTTCAGGTCCTTAATACAGCTATTTCTGAGTGTCAGAGGGGAGAATAGTTGCAAAATACAAGACTCGTACGAAGCAAGGATGTCATATGGGCGGCGAAGTTACTTTTTACAGTTTGCCGGTCAGTTTGCAGTGTTTCAGATTTTTTGTCACATTTCTACATAGAGACCAGTCCATAATGATGACTGCAGAGAGCAAAAAAGCCTCTGTGTGTCTTATACAGAGCTGTGCAACATCACAAATCACTTTCATGTATTTTGGTTTTATTTTCACTCTATTCTGATATTGGATCTGTTACATAACATATTGAAAAGTCTGTGAAAACACAGCTATTAATGTGACAAATCTGATATGTCAGAATAATGTCCAAGTCTTACAATATGTCATTCAGGAGTTCTTCTTTCGGCTGCTCCCTTTAGGGGTGGCCACAGTGGATCATCTGCCTCCATCTCACCCTATCCCTAGCATCCTATTCTGTGACACCAACCCTCTGCATGTCCTCCTTCGCTACATCTACTGTTTACATCTTCACCGTTACTCCTGACTTTCATTCCTCTTCTCTCCAGTGCATACCTCATGACCTCATCTGACAACCTGTCCATCACCACTACAAACAAGAATGGGCTCAGAGCCCATCTGTCACTCCAACCACATACCTCACCACTGTCACGCTGTCCTCATACATGTCCTGCACCACCCTCACATACTTACACTCCTGACTTCCCCATACAGTACCACAGTTCCTCCCTTGGCACCCTATCACATGCTTTCTCTAGATCTACATGTCATTCAGGTGTTACTGAATTGAATTCTGGATTTGGAGAAACCTTTTGTTGCCCACAAGCAATGAGCTCTGCTCGTTTTTGACATGCTAATCTGTGCTGCTCTTGATAAACTGCACTGAGCATTTGCGCTTATAAATTTGTTCACTGTTAGTAGATCACCCACAGAACTTTCCACTTACATTTGCATTTCTTTGTGATTGTACCATCACGCTAATTTGCCCCACTAAGTAAATCAGGAGAGCTATTAATATTTTTTTTTAGCACCGACTAGCCCTAAACTACACAGAAGTGGAAAACCTGTCATAAATACAGTCAGTCCAACAATTGTACTGTCTGACCTTCAGTTAAAGTCATATATTTAATCACGCATGCAGCTCATGATACAGTTTTTGGCATTTAAACTGAATGTGTCTTCTTGTATACAGCGCACACACAAAGGTTAAGACACAGCTTTTAGTTATGGCCCTCTGCATAAATAACTCTGCCCAGGAGAAATAAGGAAAAAAAAATCCACCTCATGTCTCTTTCATCACTACATTCAGTGCAGCAGGGCAGCACTACAATATGAGGCTGTCTGCCCACTCGGCTCCATGCTGCTCTCTTTTTGACATTTCTGCAGATGAAATATTCATGGAGAAAGTTTCCAACATGAAACATTCATAGTGAGTGTTGTTGGGGCATTTTCTTTTCCCCTCCCACAAATTACTTACAGCTTTTCAGTCAACCTATGTAATTACTACACGTTCTGTCACAACAGTTGAAGCATTTATAAATGTTAAAACATCACCTTCTGTGGAAATGAATGAACTTCATGAGTCATTCTGTTACTTTTGATTTTCCTTTTCACACGCAACAAGAATCCATCAGTTTCTGTTGTCATCTTCTCAGTACATATGAATCATTCCTCATTCGCACCACCACATATAGATAAATGAACATATGTAATGTTTCCCGAAGGCAAATTAGCTTCACTCACTGTCTGCTGGATGAGGTGACATCAAAACATCACATGAATGAGTTTCACTATTACAATTCAGAATACTGAAGTTTTCCCACCCATTAAAAAACCTTTGCACACTCCCACTGGCACATCCTCAAGCAGTTGGAGTAAGATAGCATCCAGTTAGTGCTAACTCCCAAAAGTTATGAAAGATTCATCACATTTAACACTTCGCCTAACACTGCTACATACACCTTGTGGCATCAAACTTTTACACCCCTGTGCTGCATCACTGGGACTTCTTGCCAAGGTATGCCACTGTCTCTCACTTCCTTCCCCCCATATCTCTCTCCTCTCTGAGAATTTTTTTTGCCTCCTTTCCTTCCTATCCCATTCACCCTCCTCTCTTCTTCACCTCTCCCTAAAGTGCTGCTGTTATTAATTACATTTCTACAACAGCCGAATAGAAGAAAGAAAGAGGGGCAACGTGAAACTTCTGTTAGATTCATCTCTGTTAGCTCTGACCCAGATAGAGCTAGGGATTGTTACCGGCTGGCATGTGTGGCTCCTTGTGTATATGTGTGTGTGCGCCAAGCTAATAGATGAAGAAAAGCTATTCATGGAATGTCAAGCTGCTTTGTATACCCACGCTAATGTTTTTGTGTGTTCTTGGTGCCAGGGGAACCAACGTGAGAGGGGATGATCCTTTCATCCTCATCTTCTTGTTGACTACTGGACGCGTACTGACAACAAAGATTACCACCACAACACAGGAAATGACTTTGTTTACGCACCTCAAGGTGGTGAGGATTTATGAATCTACATGAAGAATACAACAGTCATATTGTCCAACATCAGCTGCTTGAACAATGATCTGCAAGCAGTGCTGTAGCTGCGCTTTGTACAAATAGAGAAACCATCATATACGTGAAAGAAATAAAGCCCTGTCCTAGTTTTGCCCTCAGTCTAAAACTGTGTGACCTCAGATATAGAGACTTACACTATGTGATGCTTTAGCAAAATATTTACATATACTTGGTGTCAGAAGGTTTAAAAAGTTGGAAAACTTTGTGAACCCAAATGTACATCTGACCTGCATTTGGAGCTGAATAAAAAGAAGTGAGTTCTTGAGGAACTCAGTGTGGGATTGGAGTACTCTAATTACACAAAATGGGTAACTGTCTCTAACGCAAACAGTGTTTTTTTAAATTAGTCATTACAAATTATGACTTGAATTTACACAAAAAAGCATTAAACATGGAATATATTAATTTACACTGTTTGATAATAGCTATACACCATATGGACAAAAGTACTGGTTCACCTACACATTACACCTACACAAGCTGCTCATGGAAACCCATGCAATGAAGCACGCGCCAAACAATTTTTTGTGCTGATGTTAATGCCAGAGGAGGTTTGGAAGTCTGCAGTTACCGAGTTGGCAGAGCGTTGGTGACTTTTACACATTATGTGCCTCAGCACTCAGCGACCCTGCTCTGTAACTTTATGTGGTCTGTCACTTAATGGCTGAGTTGCTGTGGTTCCCAAATGCTTCCACTTGGCAATAACACCACTTACAGCTGACACGGAAAGGGAGGGAAGAAATTTCACAAACTGACTTGTTTACAGTACCACGCTCGAATTCAGTGAGCTCTTCAGAACGATCCATTCTTTCACAAATGTTTGTAAAGGCAGACTGTATGGTTAGATGCTTGATTTTATACACCTGTGGCAATGGGACTGAAAACACCTGAATTCAAAGATTAAGAGGTGTGGCCTGATACTTTTGTCCATATAGTGTATCTGGAGAGCATCCATTAAGGCCAATAATGGCTTTGCTCCACAGATATCGGTTTATCGGCAAATGAAATGGTATTTATCAAAGGCAGAAGCTGATGTTTATTGGTAAGCAGCACATCAATATCAGCGCTGGATAATGTTCAAAGACAGTTTGATGAAAAGCCGAAAGACTAAAAAAAAAAAAACTTCACTTCTAATTTTTCAATTCTGTTTTTTTTTTTTTTTTAAACTGTGAAATGATTGTTTTTTTTATG
>VUQI01025757.1:0-12523 GCA_015106735.1 Paratilapia polleni | reverse complement strand
TTTAAAAATAAAATTTTTTTTTTTTTTTTTACAGTGAATACCAATGATTTCTCATTTGGGTTACAGGATATATTAATAATATTATTCTACCTCATACAAGTGAAGAGATATGTCAGAAAAATGACCCATGCTTTTAAGGTTTAAGGTTGGGCTTTGCAGCCAGTGGCTTTGTGCCATTGTCTTGATAGCATACAGAGGTCAGTGGATAAACAGCAGGGAAATGTTGAGTACGAGGCTGATTTACAGAAAGGTATCACTGGCAATCAGCTCTTAAATATGTCAGTTTCCACAGCAACGTGAGACCACCAACGGAGATGGAAACAGCTCAAAACATATGTGGCCAGTCTTAAAATCATGACAGTGTATATCCAACAATGCAAACTGCAAAAAGCTGTTAAAATGAGCAAATATGGTGTAACAGATATACAGCAGATGGTAAATGTGAAGGTATAGAGATAGCCACGTTTGTGTTTATATGTATTACGTTGTCCTGCACTTGTATTTCTTGATCACCTCGTTGTTTGGGGTGAGATGTGATGACAGAGTGCTATGATAGAGTGAATTCATGTGGGGGCTGACCCAGCCAGAGCTGCTTGGGATACAGTGTGATCTGTTCAGCGTGATTGGGAAGCCGGGGGCCATCTGTTAACATGGCAGAACCGCAATTCCCTCAGACTTACAGGAGGAGTGTTCAGCAAACACATGCAAATTAACAAGTACACATTAAAATTCTTGTACTAAACACACCAAGTGGCAAATATGATATCATGACCTAACAAATTCACACTGCATTCACCTTCAAAGGGTGCAGAAAATTATATTACATACCTTTTCCCCTTGATTTTGAAACTAAACTGTGCCTATTATGTTCTTTATTATGCTCGTCTCTATTGTTTCTAACAACCTTTTCAAGTTTTGGCTGTCTCTGTCCAGTGCAACAAAAGTCACTCACAACACTCACCAGAGAGAAAACCTAAAATTCTTCATTAGCTAAACAATATTTATTGTCCGTTTAAGACTCACATCAACAGGGTTACACTTACACGTGCATGGTCCATAATGTGTGTATATAAACACACTCGAATGCTAGAAGCAGGTACTTGAACAACAAAATTATTGCTTTATTTAAGATACCCATGTTCTGCAGATTTTATAATGAAGCATCTATATGGCTACATCTCAAACATACATTGCATTTAATAATAATAATAATTATTTTTTTGAAAACTCATCAAATCTTTAAAGGGGTATGTATGTCATGGGCTTTGTGTTGATTCGTGGTTTCTGTTCTAATCATTAGGGTTTGTTGTTTTTGTTTTTTTTTTGTTTTTTTGCTTTTATGTCCCTGTGTGTTTTTCTGTTCTATGCCTGCTCCCCTCTGTGTCTTCCTGTTTGTCTGAGTTATCTGCCTTTTCAAAAGTTAGTTCCCTATTTGGGTTTCTGTATTTTTACTTCCCTCCTTTGTTAATGTTCCCACCCTCTTTACTGTCCTGACTAAATTTACCTGTGCCATATTATCCCTAATCTTGGTGTACTTACTCTACGTGCTCTTTTACAGCCTTTGTCATTGCCTCTCCTGGCTCCTGTTCCTGTTTCTTCCCGTGGCCTTTTGTGGTCTTTTGAAGTTTTTGTATTTTACTGGATTATCCTGCCTTGTATGTGCAGCGCCTTTTGGTTAATTGTGAGTTGCAATTAAAATTCTGTTATTTTTATCATATGGTATTTTTACATTTACATAACACTAAAATGCAAACGCAAAGGAAGGAAACACATTGGTGCTTGGATTACATAACATAATGAAAAAAAAACATGAATTCTTCAGTTATGGTCAAAATGTGTTTTTGAGATCATAAAAATTCTAACAAATTCATCTTTGAGACCAAACAGACATTTGCCCAGATTAAATGAAATTCTGTCCTGGGATTCCTGATAAATCATGTTCACAAGATTGGGACAGCAAATTTTTGGGTTAAGGCTAAAAAGCTGTTTTTTGGAGTGACAGTTACCTTGACCTTTGATCACCAAACATCTAACTGATTTCTTTGAGCTCATGTGAACATATATTCCAAATTTGAAGATATCCTCTCACAACTATCCTGAGATTTTGTGATCAGAATGGGACAAACCACGTGAGAACATGATCTGGCTACAACTGCTGCCAGTGAAGGTATAAAAAGTTAGTTTATCTAAATACCACCTAACCAAATTCAGAGTAATTTTGTTGCCTACATTCTAACCCCAAAAGAATCCCAGGATGTAAATCCTTGGAACTGGTGCTGATATATTGCACTTTGTTGGTTTCTAACCCTACCATTCACCTTCACCTCTTCACTACACTATATATATATATATACACTATACTATATAAAAATGTAGCACTTTAGTTCCTGGGTATGAAAAAGAATACAAGTATTACATTAGTATTGTATCAACAAAATTTCTAGTTTGAGTGTTTTGGTAGCTCTGTAACATGTACAGTGATGGTGGTATGAAGCAAAGGTAATGAATAGCTTTGCAGATTTAACCAAGCATGAGGTCTAGCTTGTGCAATCAAATTATGTTAACTTTCTTTCCAATCCTACATTGTTTGAAAACAGTATTCCTTTAGGTTTTAGACTTTTTAGACTACTTAGATGACACAGTGGGCTCTGGGAACTTATGCATTTGTCCTTATTCTCTGACATTTTCAAAAGGGTAAGTTGAAGGTTACTAAATCTTATGAAACCTTGCCTTACAAATCCATAAGTTTTAAATTGTGTCTGTAAAATACATTACAGGGTTTTTTTTTTTTATAGACTAACTGTGACTATATTAACTGCTATGGCTGCATATCGCAGCCAACAGCCTATGGACTCAGGCAGAAACACTAAGAGCATCATTACCCTGATACAAGCTGCTGTGTGTCAAAATATCCAGAACGCTATCATTGTGAGAGCTCCTTGCAAGCCAAAGAGGGAGGAAATAATATGTAGCTATATTTACAATTTGCTGCATACACTATGTGCAGTGCACTGTAGCTTCTCTTGATGTGTCTGCCACGACTAACTGACTGTGACTCAACACAACAAGTCAACTCCAACAGAGAAGGGTTTAAAATTTACCCTTAGGGGAAGCAGGCCAGACTGGATGTGTGTTTTTCCACTCTTTGTGTATGTGTGAAGCTCACTGTGTCAGAATGTCAGAATACATGCATCTCTACTTCTTCTTCAGTTGTATACTCATCTATGCTTACATCGTTGCATTATTACAGTTTGATACAGTGTTTGAACTAGTGGTGGGGGAAAAAATCAATACAGCATAATATCGCAATATTTTGCATTGTGATATTGTATCAATACAGGGACACCAAATATCGATCTTTTATTAACTAAATTAAAATGCTCTGGGAATACTACAAACAAGAGAGCTCATCTCATGAACCACCATCCTGAGAGAACGTTAGCCGAGCAAACTTACATTAAATCGGCTCAACCGAAAAAACATCCAGTGGATGGACACACACTGGACGCACTTAGCTTGACAAAGCTACCTCCTAATTCAGAGCAAGCTAATGGTTCAGTCACACAAGAGTTAAAGTAGGACAGCAACCTCCTTGCAACTAGGAAACATCAGTGGCTGCCTGGTCATTGCATTGAGTTTTTTCACATTCTAACATTACCTTATTAGATAAAACAGATGTTGACAAAGTTTAACTTTGAGGACATAATTTGCAGTTGAAAAAAGGTAATAAATTGCAATATATGTTATTGCAATGCTCAGCATATCGCAAAATGTTTAAAATCGCAATAATATTGTATTGAGTTCAGTATTGTGATAATGTATCGTGGGGTCTCTGGTGATTCCCACTTCTAGTTTGAACGCTTTCGTGTGAACTCTTGTTGGTGTAACTTTTCCACCTCTCCCCTCCACCTGTGTGCATCTCTTTGTCTCCTCCCTCTATCATCAGTGAAAATCTCAGTTCCCCTCCTCCATCATCTGCTTCCCTCTCTTTGTTTCTGTCCTCCTTCTAGCCTTCACAAACGGCTACCCCAGTCCACTGCAAGCTGAAGATAAGACTCCACACACTCGCACACAAAAGCACTGTTTGCGACAAGCACACACACAAGCACACCCATCGTATTCTATGTGTGTTGGACACTCAAGCACAGATACACACTGTGTGGACATTGCTTTTATGTGTGACTTGTGCTCTTGTCAGTTCTATAATTACCTTTGGGTAAAAATATCTAAATACTGCAAGGGCTTGAGGCAAAGTGCCGCATAGGATCAAGAGAGGGTTGTGGGGGTCGGGCTCCCCTCTCAGACATTCGTCGAGAATGAGAGGAGAGGGGATTTGAGCATGAGATAGCTGCTCCTGCATATTTTACAACCTGTTTTGCAGCCATCTGCTCCCTGACACACTCATATGCACACAAGAATACAAATCAACACAGTCGCGTCTACTGTCCAGGAACGTGACTATATTTAACAGACACTGCACATGGTTAATTGTATGCAGACAAAAAAAATGACACAGCCACGAGGACATAGCTAAGCCTGCTCACACAAACTTTGATAATGCAGTTAGGGAAAGGTTGTCATTATGTAAGATACCTCTCAGCAGCGTCCATCTTTCATAACAATACCTTTAGCAGATTTCCATGGAAACTACTTGTGACAATTCATTCAGAGCGGTCACACAGGCCCAGGATGACCTTTATGCCCAACAAGAGCCAGCTGCTGTGAACAAACCTGCTGTGGTCTCAGTTAATAACAATTTGTACTATTGTAACCTTTGTACACAGTGTTTTCTAGTAAATCAGACATTAGGTCAAGATACATTTGTGCACTTGGCAAGACTCTTAATTCTATTTTAGATCATGATTTAATAATGTTATCCTACTGATGCACATCTGATAAACTAGAAATAGATTGTTTTCCACCAAAGGAATTATTTAAGCCCTCAAGCAAAACACACTAGGTGGAGCTTGAGCTGTGGTGATTTCAGTTTGTTGCGATTTAATTTGATTACATCTACACATTCTGGCGCTGGAGGTCTTAAATTAAAACTGAGCACAGACTCAGTGGCCAAACAACAGAATGTTCTTGATTGAATTTCTGTGCTACATTGCCTTTTAATGGAGGCCGGTGATCTTTAATCAAGGACTCTACCAGTAGAGAGAGTCTTGTCATCTAAGATGGTGCCCTGGGCACAACCTGATCAAACCTTCTGGTACTGATCTATAGTCACAGCAGTGAGCTGACGTTACAAGATACAATGAGAGAGAAATGCAACTAATTATTCAAGTTTAAAGAATAATTCTGAGTTACCAAAACTGGTCTTCAGCCATCTTTTCTGTTGGTATTGGTAGGTCAAACAGGCAAGAACACAGCAGTCAGACAACCAAAGCTAGCCAAACTAAACTGAACTGAAGTAAAGGTATCTGGTGATATAGTGATATAAACCTTTACAGGCCTTCGTCATTCCACTGTCATCATTAAAAAAAAAAAAAAAAAGAATCAGCTCTTGTATGACCAAATAAGTTTGTCAGAACTTGTAAAATGAAATATTTGAAATTCAAACAAAGAAGAAATTCTAGATGAGTTGTCATAGCAGTACCCTTGTGTGTATGGTGTGATCTCCAGCTGTTATGCCATGGAAAGCACTTTGCATTGAATAGTCATCATCATCTAGGGTTATCACAATACTAGAATATCAAACTCAATACTGATACTCAGGAAAATACTCGATACCCGATACTATTTTTGATACCATGGAGGGAAAAATGACAAAATTAAGAGGTGCAATATATATATATTTTTTATTTTGTTTTGTCTTTTTAAATAAATAATTGCTGCCTACCTCCCACATTAATGTTATTGTTTTAGTATTGGCCATAGCCGCTAGCCGCTACGTTAATGATAACTTAACAGACGGCTAATGCTAACAGCTCAATGTTGCTAAAACACGAGCTTTACTGACCTCATGAAATTCTTCATAAAGACCGGGGTGTCAGTCTTTAAGATGCTTTGCCAAGTTTGCTGTGATACTATTCTGTGTGTTCAGCTGCTAGTGAGGGGAGGGGCTGTGCCTGCCTATCTGCAGTGTGCTGTATGAAGTTGTGTGTCAAAGATGGCATTGTTGGTATCAATACTGTTGCGAACGACTAGCTAATCCAATAGTCATTTTTAGTATCAATTTTTATGACAATCCTATTTGGTACATATGCTGCCTATGATACTGAAAAAACAAACAAAAAAACAAGTACCATTGTGTTTTTAGAATTTTTGTATCAAAAGGTACTGTAAGTATCGGTTCCGGTACAGCCTACATATATCATACTTAATGTTGTACCTGAATTTATTAGATCTATGTGGCATAGTGGGGCAAGCAGTAAACTTACGGTATAAGACTGCTGAAATCTTAAAGTCTAAGTAGAGCTGCTAGCACTGACTCTTGGTCAGCCATACTAACTTCATAGCTCTGTGGGTCAGCTGATCACTTTTATTCAGAGTGAAATACTGAACTACTGATTAGATTGCCTATAAACCTTTTACAGACCTGTCTGATTCCAGGGTGATGAATGACCAGTGACTTTAGTGGCGACTTTTTCTAGAGCCACCGATGGCTCAGTTTTAATTACTTAAGACTACAGACTTAGCATTTACTGCTTGGGTTTACTTTAGTGATCTTTAGACTTCTCCTCTAGTACCACCATGAGGTTCTTGTTTCAATCCAGCAGTATGGGTTATCACGGTAAGTATGTAATAGAAATGGCAAACATTGCATTCGTTAAATGTAAGTAGGTTAGCATATTGACATTAAGATTTAGTCCAAAGCACAGCTATGCTGAAGTATACTTTTAAGCTCATTACAACCTTTCTGGTGTCTTATGGATTCTTTCTTGTACTCTGTAGCACTTTCTTGTAGAAATGTCACCATGCTCTCAAATTACATAAATGTCTTTGGTGTTGAGAAAAATATTTTCGTAACCAACATAAAAGACCATTATAAACTACAAGTGGTAACAAACTACAGTTATTCTTTAAGCATCTAATGAAAGAATTACATCAGGACTGCAGTGCTGGTTGGTTTGTGGAAAAAAAAACAAAAAACAAGTATAACATTGGTTGCCCTGCACCCTTTGCTCTCTCTCCCTGTCTCCACCTCAGTTTCCCTGCCAATTTAACTATACCAAAGTCTTCTTTTCTTGTGGTGGTGCAGCAGCAGCGGTGCAGTGCTGTGGACAGTGGATGGATCGCGGGCAGTGTGGAAGAGCTGTGAAAGACAAAGCCACGACAGAGAAAACAGGTAACAGCATGTCCAGTGGACTGAGAGCTGATGGGAGAGAGGCAGGGGGGCGGGGACGCGAGATGGGGCCCTACCTCCCGTGATCATTGAACTTATAGCCCTAGCCACCATAATGGGTGGTCGTGGTCGGTGGTGGTGTGGGGTTTAAAGGGACACACAGAACATGCTGGAAACTCTGTACCTTTCAGTGTGCCGTCAGAGAGGGCCCAACTCACCCCCGGAACCAATAAATCTAGAGGAATGAGACTGTGTTAGTCAGGAAGAGGCAGAAGAAAGCAAGAAAGGAAAGATGGCTGAAAGTTAGAGACAGAAGAGAGTCAAAGAGATAGAAAGAGGGAAAGAGGGATGGAGTAAGGCCAGAAGGAAGCGATGAAAGATTAAGCTGGTTTATGTGCCTATGTTTTGTCTTTCCAGTGATTCTGAGTCCAGTTCTTTGGATTGAAAATGTTCACTTTTTTTCTTCATAACAATCACGAAGCCAGTGCTTCACAAACCAACGTTCTCAAAACACCTGCATTATAAACTGTTGAGTTACACCTGTAAGCCATCAATTGTTATACCAACACCTAGCCCTTTAGACACCCTGAAGACCAAAAAAAGGTGTCCTGGCAAAAATACTGAGCCAGAAAAAAAAAAGAAAAGAAAACTTTTCAACCAAAAATAAGAAAAGGAAAAAGCAAAAGTAGAGAAACTTAGATATGTGGAAGAAGAAAAGGTAAACGGCCTTTCGACGTATATTGTGTGTACACGTAGACTGTGTGTGACAGGGTCTGGGGGAGCTTCTTGATTGGTGAGAAAGTCTTGGCAGACACCTCCTGTAAAAGCAAGATCAATTTCCATCTGTATTTCTCAAGAGCTTGACGGAAACATTCCGGTTATCAAATAAAATTATAGATAGAAGGAAATGAAAGAGTTTTTCCTTTTGGTTTAAGAAAATAATGTCCACTGCTCCTTGTACAAAATAGCTTTTTAAAAAAGTGCCTTTAGAATAGGTAGGTAAAGTACTGTGAGTATAGGCACCAAATTCTCAAGAAGGGTAATGCTAGCAGAAGCTAGCACTGTATTTTAGGGTGTAGGAGGCAGTGGAAAGAATTTAAAAAACAAAAACAAAAACAAAAAAACAAGCAGTATGTCACCAACTCCTATACAGCCGGAGGTGAGGGGGGACAGGTGTGGAATTACCTCTAACTCCTTCAAATATCAGCAACTGATCTCTTAGCTACAGGTGAAACTCTTCCTCCTTTTCTTCCAGATTTTGGTCTATCCCTGCCCCTCCGGCTGTACTAAACCACATGCAGAAGAGAGGAAGGGAGGGGGGTCATCTCCTTTTCAGTCAGGGCGATGAAATCATTGACACCCCCTCCCTCTAGCTCTATATACCCACCACCATGCAAGCCCCATCTGTCAGCACTCACTGGGCATGCTCCAAGGGGCCATCCCAAGCACGGTGTCTACGGTAGACCAGGCAAGTTAACGGAGGAGGGAAAGGGTGGCGGCTAACTCCAGCAGTCATCTGTCCTAACTCTGCAAACCTACCGATTATGGGAGCTTTTCTTAACATCCAGCTTGATTAATTTGGTGCTGGGGTAGAAGAAGAGCCTCCACAGTCCGTAGCAGACTCTGCAGAGTCAGAGCAGGTGACCACCAGACTGCATTAAGAATTCTTTCCCTTTTAATATGAGTAAAAGGGAAAGAGGATGGTCGAAGGAAAGGGAGAGTTCTACCGCAGAGTAGCAACTATAGTTGGTACTAGCTCACTAACTGCGTTCTTCCGGAATTCGGCCAAACCAAATTAAAAAGCAAAAAGAAAACAAAAGGCTCAAGCTCGAATCAAGCAGGACTCAGAAAGATGTGGAAAGACTACCGACCAGCCAGCTCCTTCTCCTTACTCCGTCTCTTTTTCTCCATGCGTTTCAGTCTCTTCTCCTCCCTGCGTTTGGCCTCCTCGGCCTCCTGGTGGCGTCGACACTTGTGAAAGTTCTCCACCACCACACCCACGAACATGTTGAGCACGAAGAAGGCAACAATCAGGAGGAAGGAGATGAAGTAGAGCAGCATCCATGGGTTGTAGTTCATTACTGGCTGAAACACACAAAAAAAAAAAATCAAGAATAGCATTAATTCATGCAGGGCATGGAGTATAGCTCAGCTGCAATCAGATGATGGCTCAGTTAATGTCTGCACATCTAATTGTCAAATCTCATATAGGGCACTGAAGCTGCTTTAGCCTACCCACAGGTGCTGTGTATTTGCAAGCCGCTTTGCAACCCACCTCCTCCTTTCATACCGTATCTGACTTAACCAATGTCTTATTTATTGTCATTGCTGCCTGCTCTGTTCTGTGCTGTTCTTGCTGCTGCTAAATGCTGCAGTTGGAAATATCAATCTTCTTTTGGTAATGTGTGGAGGATTTTTTTAAATATATTAAGAAGCTTTCGTTACTTATTCTAACTAATGACTGTCTGCTAGGTAAATCTTTATTAGACAAAAGCCATAAATGTTATTAAGCTTGCCATAATTTTGTGTGTACAATTTAATATTTACCTGTTGGTCAACTCCTACAGCATCGAGTCCATCGTACATAATGTCTACCCATCCATCTTTTGACGCCAGTACAAAGAGAGACATCAAGGCCTGAGAGAAAAGGATGATGGGGTTGAAACGTAAACACATATTACAGTGAAAAGTAGAAGTAGTAGTAGTAAAACTTCATCAGTGCATTTATTTATGTGTCTCTCCATCAGGAATCTTGTCATTTCTGATGCCTTACCTGTCCCAGGTTGTCAAAGTTGTACTTGTGTCTGACCCATTTATAGTTGGCTTGCAAACAGTCTGACTTGTTGGTGATGTTCTTTGCATCCTCTCCTTGACAAATGAAGAACTTTCCCTTGAAAAGCTGAGGAAAAAAAACCACACACACACACAGCTGCATTTTATTTTGAACCTCCACAGAAATGCATTCAGTTTGTATAGCCTATAGAAGATCCTCACAGGATTTGTGATGATCCTCCCATGATTTGACTCCAGGTTTTAAAAGCTTTGGTTGACCCTGAGAATACATTTATGTATTTTTTTTTCTTTTTTCTCATGCATATTATGCAAGCTAATGTGACATGTTATATTGCCAAAGCAGTGCAGTCTTTATCACCTCAGCTCCGTATTGAGAGTATAAAAAGTTCCAAAGTACATCAACGCTGAATGACAACATATGGATTGGTAACATTTGGAACGTTTAAACCCTTGAGGTTGAATTCTACAGTTAATGACTGAATATTCCAATTGCTGCTTCATGGTGTCATAACAGTCATTAATCCTTTATGACCTTACTTTACTTGGACAGATGGTTAAAGGACATTAATGTCCTGATGGCAGATAAACAGGACCTGGAAGTACACCAAGGGCACAGAGCTCGTTGGTATGGATTGGTCCTTGGGCTGGTAACCATGAAATCTCCATTGTGGCCACATAAGCATACATAAGTGTCCTGGCATATGAGTTATAACGTGGAGAGTGCGTGACATAACTATTTTTCTGATAGCATTTCCAGATGTATGTACACCCAAGGTGGTTCAGGAGAGAATGAAGAATTGTGCGAGCATTCATCACATCACCACAAACTGCTGAAGCGTGCTTATGGAGTTTTTTCATTAGTTCTGTCGGTATACTCCTCTCCATTTCCTCTCCTCTCTTCTCACCTGTACTCCCAGGATGCCAAAGATAATGAAGAAGGCACAGCAGATGACCACGATGTTGCCGATGGGCTTCAGTGACGACATCAGGGTCTCTACCACCAGCTTCAGCCCCGGGGCTCTGCTGATTACCCTGGAACATCGCATATAATGGGATATTAGTGCGCTGCGTGTGAGTTTGTGCAGGGCACTGTCAGGTCACTTACTGTGCAGCTCACACCAGATGGAGAACGGATGCCTGTAGCTTTCCAACCCGCAACCTCACACACGCCCCCAGGACCTCACCCCAGGCACATTTATACACACATGCACTTTTCCCCCCATCTCAGTTTGTTTATCATAGTTTCTCTCTTTTGAACTTTTGCAACTCAAAACACTTGGCATGCAAACAAATTAACTTTTTGGTCCCTCTTTTCTTTAAAACAGATCACGCCTCTATCTGCCTTCTTTTCCTTTTTGCATTCAAGCAAACAGATTCTTCTAATTAAGCCAATGGACTGATGAGGATGTTTAATTAGTGCCAGCAGGGCACCTGGCACTGCACTGCACTGCAGCTGTGCTTCTCTGACAGGGAGAAACTCAATACACAGATACTACATAAAACCTAACGGACATACACTCATCTGCACAGGCTTTCTCTTCATGCACACACTAACCAACGTCAGCATGAGGTGATAGATAAGATGATTCAAGAAAAGGCCTGAAAGAAAAAAAAATACAAAGCTACACAGTAGACAAAACTGCTGAGGCAATGATGTGGTCTGCCATTGTCTATTTGTCTTTGTCTACACTGTATGTTTTCCCTGGGGCAGACAGTTGAGTGATGGAAGAGTCAATAGCACATTAAGAGAAGACATGAGATAATAAGCAGCCAGGGCTGACCAAGGCCACAATGATCAATAGCCCTGATCAGAGAATAAAAAGCCAATGGCTGCCCTTTTTTTTCCTGTTTGCATCTCACTGCCTCTTTTGGTTTTAACTATTTGTTTATTGAATTTTTCACTCTACAAAACAGGATTAGGATTAAGATATTGAAATATCATTGACAACGCAAAAATAAATAAAAAAGGGAAATTCTTCACACCAAGAAGGTTCTGGGTTCAAACTTCCTGGTCAGCTGGGGCCTTTCTGTGTGGAGTTTGTATATTCTGCCACTGCCTGTGTGGATTTCCTCTGAGTGCTTCGGTCTCCTCCCACAGTCTAAAGACATGCTTGTTAGGTTAATTTGCGATTCTAAATTGGCCATGGAGTGACATGTGAGATTGCTTGGTTGTCTGTCTCTCTGTGTCACAGACAATAATAAAAAACATAAATACACTATATTGCCAAAAGTATTCACTCACCCATCCAAATCATTGAATTCAGGTGTTCCAATCACTTCCATGGCCACACGTGTATAAAATCAAGCACCTAGGCATGCAGACTGCTTCTACAAACATTTGTGAAAGAATGGGTCGCTCTCAGGAGCTCAGTGAATTCCAGCGTGGTACCGTGATAGGATGCCACCTGTGCAATAAGTCCAGTCATGAAATTTCCACAGTCA
>VUQI01025754.1:0-12465 GCA_015106735.1 Paratilapia polleni | reverse complement strand
TGATTCATGCTAAGAGCCAGGCTGAAGTTTGCAAAAGACCATAAGGATTGGACCATAGCGGACTAGAGTAAAGTCATCTTCTCTGATGAGTCTAATTTCTAGCTTTGTCCAACACCTGGTGGTCTAATGGTTAGACGGAGACCTGGAGAGGCCTACAAGCCACAATGTCTCGCACCCACTGTGAAATTTGGTGGAGAATTGGTGATGATCTGGGGATTCTTCAGTAAGGCTGGAGTCGGGCAGTTTTGGCTTTGCGAAGGACGCATGAATCAAGCCAGTCAGTGGTTGCTTAGTGGACAGTAAGTAAGACAGTAAGTAGCCTCATTTGAACCCCGACACCCAAGATTTTATTGTAAAAGTTATGCTTTTTAATTTGTTTGCAACCACAGAACTTTTCTTTGTAACACTTCTAGGTGAAGATACTGTATTACTGGAAGTGTGTGCGGTATAGGTCATGGAAGAAAAGAAATGTTTAAGACTATTAAAAAAATCTGCTTGAATATATAAGAATCACTCAGCTAAGTAAAGAGAACACAACAGAAAACCATTACTTTAAATATGAAGTTTGTCATCAAACGTTTGACTGGTACCGTATTTGTTTTTGGAGAGATTCATGTTTCTGGTACGCTGAGTGAAATATGAAAACTGTTACACACTGAGCAATGTAGACATGCTGATGAGTATTATACCGCCATGTCAGACTTTAGGTTCTAATCTGTTTCTCCGACAAATTAAATTCCTGTAATAATGAGGACTTTAAGGCACTGACAAGGAATATAAACACAACCCCTGTGTCTTGTGTTTTAGCAAACAGCATGGAGGATGGATAGTCCATCTTAAAGTAATCCTCTGGAGCCTTCTGACTGGTCGACACACTCCTCTTGATTACACTGGTCCTATCACGCTAAATCCAGTGCTCTCATGGTAGGATTAAGTATTGTATGTAGATGAGTGGCACTGAAGAGGACAGCTATTTTAACACAGAACATAAATGTCAGCAGGCCTTGCCCTAATCTCTGCAAACTCTGCTCTAATTAGACACTAACTGCCCACATAGATGGGAGTTTATATATAAACCTCTCACTCCTTCTATGAAACTGATTATCTGTTAGAGTGCTGTCGTTGGCTGTCTATTTAGCACTGTAAAAGTTCCATCAGTTCACTAACACATCAAGGAAAAGTTTCCGTGTTCAGAAAGATGGTGATTATTGCGTGGGCTGCTGGAACATTCCACTCAGATGTGATGTGATATTGAATGCGAAGGAAAAAACAGGCACAAGTTATGCTTCACACCACTTTATTCTGCTACAGTTTCACAGCAAAACAAGAAAACTTTGTTCACTTCTATTTGTGCTAAGAACTTATGTCATCACTGGAAGTTTTACTCTGATTCTGCAGTCTACGACAACACGGGGGGAAAGGTTAGAAAAGAAAAGAAAAGAAATATATAAGTAAAGAATATAAAACAACTCAGTGTCAGTCTACACTTGGTCTGCAGATGCACACTAAACTAAAATGTTCAGGTTTCAAACCTTACCTTTCCAAACTCTCTGCTCTTAGCTCTCATCTTGTTGACCTGGGACTCGGCGATGTCTGCGCGCTCCTGCGCCTCCTCCAGCTCATGCTGCACCTTCCTCAGCTTAGCAAGATGAGCATTGGCCTGCTCCTCCTGTCGAAAATTCTGAAAATTAGCTACCAGATGATCATGGTGAGAGTATAAAATTTCTCACTTGACTTACTGCGTCTTCATTCTGCCGTTTGTAGACCTTAACTTTGAGCTGCAATTTGTCTACCAGGTCCTGCAATCTCAAAACAGTCTTCTTGTCCTCCTCAGTCTGGTAAGTGAGCTCCTTGACTCTCCTCTCATATTTACGGACACCTTTGATGGCATCAGCAGCTCTTTTCTGTTCAAGCTCCACTTCACCCTCCAGCTCACGCACCTAAAGTCAAAACCCGACAAATTCAACATCAGCTGTAGTCAGTGTTCTAAGTAACTCTGCTCAGGTTTCATCCTGTATATGAATGGCTTTGATACCCGTGCTTCCAGTTTCTGAAGCTGCTTCTTGCCCCCCTTCAGAGCCAGGTTCTCAGCTTCATCCAAACGGTGTTGCAGATCCTTCACAGAGGCCTCCAAGTTCTTCTTCATCCTCTCCAAGTGGCTGCTTGTGTCCTGTTCTTTCTTCAGTTCCTCTGCCATCATCGCTGCCTATATTTGCACAGCAAGTTAGGCTGATGTGTAAAGTCTGCTTTGTCATTGACAAATAGAAAATGAATGATTAACAGATGGATTAACAGAATATTAAATATATTGAATATTTTCATCATTTCTCATGTTATTAACATCAATCTGTAATTGCTGGATAGAATAAAGGATGAAGAGATTTACATCAGTGATGGCCTTTTTGGCTTTTTCCTCTGCATTGCGAGCCTCTTGGATGGAGTCCTCCACCTCGCCCTGCAGCTGGCTGACATCTGCATCCAACTTCCTCTTAGAGTTGAGCAGACTGGTGTTCTGCAGCCAAATGACAATAAATCAACTGTGAATAAAAGGGAATTTATGCTAACAATTCACAAGTGAACCCTCCCGACTGCAACAAAATCAGCAAAATCTACTTATTGCTTCCTGTACAAGAAAAAGTCCACTGCTCTGATTATATTATTTTGCTTGACACAATGCAGTAGCTTTTAACTTTTGTTGGTATCTGCCATCCACCATTTTCCCCTGTGAGTTTCTCCTTCTTGACTGCAAGTTAGTAAACCTCTGTTCACTTTAGCCTCATTCATTTGGTAAGCCTCAACACGAGAAATCACACAGAACCTGCTTATAACATGCTGGAAGAGGCTGAAAAGCCCAGAAGAGCTGTTTGCTGTTCAGTACTAGTCAGTTGGGCATTTAACTGAAAATAGCAGCCTGCTGCTGCTGGTAACAGAGGTTGTGAGTGCAGTGAGAGTGAACTTAAACAGGAAAGTTGCCTGCTGAAAATCCAAAAAGCTGACCCAAACTACAGAAATGGATGATTCATTTTATTTTTGTCACTTTAAGCAAGAACTTTCATAATTAAACATAGTGATTTGATCAGCTGAATAATATTACTAATGCAGCTTTAAGGTTCATTTTGAATACCACTTTATAACCTACTACATCATAAATCAGTTTCTTTAGTTATCAGCAACCCCATAAACCCACCTGCAGATATTTTATTATTTGCTGATATGGAAAAATATTTCTTATACCTCAGATATCTGTTGGATCTAAAGATAAAAAAAGAAAAAGAAAAAACACAGCCAACTTATACATGTTCATACATTTTCACGAGTTACCTGAGAGTGTAGCAGCCCAACTCGCTCACAGGCATCAGCCAGTTCCCCTTCAGCTAATTTTCGGCTTCTTTCTGACTGTTCCAGAGCGGCCCGGAGCTCCTCCACCTCTGCCTGCAGCAGGCTGCTCCTGCGCTCCGCCATGGCCATCTGCTCTTTCAGGTCTTCCTGGCTCCGCAGAGCCTCATCCAGGTGAACGGTTTGTTCCTGCAGAGAGAAAGAAGGGTGACAGACAGAAGTATAATTGACCCAGAATGAGGGTTTAAAAAGCAATGAACCTTGTACTTAAGGTGGCAATTAATATTCTACTTTGAGGTGGCTTTGCATGTTCCTCAGCTGCTTCTGGGCTTCAGCAGCCTGCCGATTGGCATGACTAAGCTGTATCTCCATCTCGTTGAGGTCAGTCTCCATCTTCTTCCTAATTCGAATGGCATCATTCTTGCTGCGCATCTCAGCATCTAGGGCCGACTGCATTGTCTCCACAACACGCTGGTGGTTGCGTTTCATCTGCTCGATCTCCTCATCCTTCTCCGCCAGCCGGCGATCGATCTCCCCTTTGACCTGAGTGAGCTCCAACTGGATACGAAGAATTTTTGATTCCTCATGTTCCAGAGAAGCCTAGAGTGAAAAAGAGTGAAAGACTACACTGAAGGAAAAAAAAGAATATGTACACAAATCTTATGTAAATCATTTTTTTGAATCACATCAGGTCACCTCAGCTTCTTCCAAAGCAGTCTGAATCTCTGTTTTCTCAGTTTCAGTTTGTCTCTTAATCTTCTCCAGCTCATGAATGGCTTTGCCATTCTCTCCAAGTTGTTCAGTCAGATCAGAAATTTCCTCTATAAATGTAAAATAATATATAACACTTCAATTACTGATCACAACAATACATTATCTTCTAAAAGGGGACTTATTATGCTCATTTCCAGCTCAATATTTTTTATTCTTGTACTCTACTAGAGTAGCTTTGCATGATTCACAGTTCAAACTAATCTTTATTCATTTTATACTGGGTCTTGCTGCAGCCCTTCAGTTCATCCTCTGTCTGAAACAAGGCATTTTAGCACCTCTGCCTTTAAGGATATCCCCCTTTCAAGCTAACTTTCTTCTGATTGGCCGCCCCTTGGAAACAGGAGATTTGAACAGCAGGTGAACACCCATTGCTGTGAGCAATGTTTAGATTCACAGGGATTACTTGGAGGCTCTGCAATGGACTGGCCAGCTGTCTGGGGTGTACCCCACCTTTCACCCTGTGACAACTAGGATAGGCTCCAGCCCCTCCACAACCCTGAATTGGACAAGTGGTTAAGAAATGGATGGATGAATGGACTTGCAGATATTCTGACCTCTGGACCTCTGGCCATGTTTAATATGGGTAATCACCATTGTAACAGTAGAGATAAGGCAGAAAATAAGGAAACGTATAATAGGTCCACTTTGAGATATTGTAAATATGGTCAGGTTTTTAGACGTGATTTATGAACATCACAATCACATTACTAAAACTTATGAAAACCTGATGAATGTCTGTGTTGAACCACCTTTAAAATAGTGTAATATACATACGTTGCAGGTTTTTATTCTCTCGTTTGAGGACTTCAAGCTGCTCCAAAGCTTCCTCATAAGAATTCTTCATTTTGAAGAGTTCAGTGCTGAGGGAGCGAGACTCTTTCTGTGAGCCATCCAGTTCAGCCTGACTCTCCTCGTATTTCTGCTTCCACTCAGAAAGAATCTACAGACGACACAAAATATAATTTGTCTGAGCCGGAATCCTTAAAGACCTTTGTGGAATGTATTGATTCATTCAGGCCTATGTAATTACAATCAGTGGCATTGAGTTACACTACTTTGATTGTCAGCATCAGTGGGTTGTTAACTTACAGGGTGCTTCAGTTACCTTATCAAAGCTCCTCTGCTTTTTATCCAGGCCAGCTGCTTGAGCATTTGCTCTTTCCACATCAGCCATGAGGTCCTCCACCTCTCCCTGCAGCCTCTGCTTTGTCTTCTCCAAAGATGAACACTTGGCATTCACAGCCTCGATGGCCTCCTCAGCCTCCTGCAAACGCTGGGCGAGCTTTTTCCTGACAAAGTTAGGCATCAAAAATGATCAATCAAAAGTTATTTTCTTAGACTGCAATTATTTAAAAAAAAAAATCGAAATATCTATGTGTTTGAGAACAACTCTCACTTTGCCTCTTCCAATTCATCATTGCGCTGGATGGCATCAGTCTCATACTTGGTTCTCCACTGAGCCACCTCACTGTTGGCCTTGGACATTGCTCTCTGGAGCTCACCCTTGGCCTCTTGCTCCTCCTCATATTGTTCCCTCAGCAAATCACAGTCATGGCGGGCAGATTGAAGAGCATGGGAAAGGGCATTCTTGGCCTGACACAGAGGCAGATTTGGATTTTTAAGCAAGTAAACATTAAATGAAGGGTCAAATAACCCTGTCATTGTGAACCTTGGGATGTTCAACATTTTTTAATATGAAGTTTCTTTATTGGAGAGTTAGATGGAAATATCAGTGCAGTAAAGCTAAAGCAAGCAGGCAGTTAGTTTAATAACATAAAGACTGGAAGCTGCTACTGGTAGTCCTATTTGGCAGTTACCTTTAGCACTGGCTAGCTAAATTAGCTAGCCTGGTACATAATTATGTAAGTAACTTTGGACAAAGATAGGCTGCCTTCCGGTCTTATGCTAAGTGTCCACTGGTGAATAAACACGTTCGCCAAAAGGTCTGACTATTCCTTTAAATTCTGCCACTGTAGAAGGCAGCCAGATAAGTGTCTTTGTCTTGCTAACCTTCTAATTAGAGCTAAGCTAAGCTATAGTTTATTAACTCTTAGCTCTAACTTAGCAGGCACTGACTGGCTGTAGAGGAAGCAAACCTTTGTTTCTTCCTCGACCTGCCTCTTCAGTTCCTCGATTTGCTGAGTAAAAGCAAGCTTGGCCCTCGACATCTGAGAGAGTATCGCTTCTTTCTCCTCAAGGAGACGAGAGAGCTCACCTGTTCGAGAGGTTTCAGAAAACGAGGTAAGAAAAGCAAGAGCACTTTCATTCCAGAAACCTTTGAATCAGCTGCTTACCATTTTCATTCTGAAGTCTTGCTCTTTGAGCATTTAATTCAGTGATCAGATGATTGTTCTCGTCATGCTTCATTTTGTATTCACTCAGTTGGTCTTCCAGAGAGTGGCACAGCTTTTCATAATTAATCTGACAATAGAGATAAAATGAATTCATGAAAATAGTTGTATTTATATTTATAATACAGTGATTATACACAATACTGTTCAAAGGCTTAGGCCCTTTAGATATTTAGCTTCTTATCACCATCCACAACACCATCAAGGAGGAGTCTGATACAGTAGATCTCAAATTTATTTTGCAGTATGACACTAATTGCTGATGACATTATTTTGAATGCACTATCCTCCACTTTACTTTCAGTGGCCAAGCCTTTTGCCAAATACTGTATGTTTATATATACCAATGAGCCAAAGCATTATATCTATTAGGCTATATTAGGTCTTAAATGAACTGTTGTTTAGGAGTCAGCATGTTGGATGTGGGCAAAATGGGCAGATGTGAAGAGTAACTATGAGTCAAATGGTTGTTATGTCCAGGTGACTGAGTCGGAGCGTCCCTGTAGTGTAAGTGTAAAGGCTTGTGAGATGCTTCCAGTTTGAATACCTACTGAACAGCTACTGACAATGGTCTGTGGAAGTGGAAACAAAGTCTGGTCCATGGTAGCTCCAACCATCAACAGGACTCTTTGAGGTCTAAGTTATCATAGGTGATAACCCTAACCCTAACCTAACTATGTTTCGGAGAAAACTGACCTTTTGAAAAAAGAAATTGAATAGTTTTTGATGTGTTTCAGTTAGAATTATTATTTTCTTGGTTCTCTGGTTGCCAAGGCTTGACAGAACAATTTATTAAAAACAAGAACTACATATTATGATAGTTAGAGTTAGGGTTAGGGTTAGGGCTGAGGTCATCACATATGACCACTTAGACCTCAGAGGGTTAAAGGATGTGCTTCTAAAAGATTAGTTCCAGATAATACATGGAACTTACAGAGTGTGGAGAGTCCATGACTAGCTGCATGACTAGCTGCATTAGAGCTGTTTTTTGCAGAACTCAAAGATCACATATGCAGGGGTGCTAGTAATGTTTTGGCTCACCAGGGTGAATATCTTAATTTAATTAATTATGAATCTTAATTTAGTTTAGCTTACCTTTGCCTTGGCCATGACCTCTGTGTTGCTGGAGAGGTCATCAATCTCCATCTTGTACTCACTCTTCTCCTTCTCCAGCTTCTGCTTGACTCTCTGCAGGTTGTCAATCTGCTCTCCCAGCTCAGCCACACTGTCGGCGTGTTTCTTTCTTAAGGCTGCAGCAATGGCCTCATGGTGGAGGGTCGATTCTTCGAGATCTCGTCTCAGTTTCTGAAACTCGGCCTCTCGCTTCTTGTTCAATTCTACCTGAGCAGCAGTGGCTCCCCCAGCCTCTTCCAGCCTCTCGCTGATCTCCTCGAGCTCCCTGGAGAGATCCGACCTTTGCTTTTCCACCTTAGCCCTTGCAACACGCTCTACTTCAATCTCCTCCTCTAGCTCTTCGTTGCGTGCCTGTTTAAAGCAACAACAAAAAAACAAGATCATTCACTGACTTAAAACATTTTTTTTAGTAGACTCACCAGGTTTCTACTGTAAGTACCTGAAGCTCCTTGATCCTCTTCTGGCATTGTACAGCTGCGCTTTGCTCATCCTCAATTTTTGATACAAGTTGGGTTAATTCAAAGTCTTTCCTGTTGTGCAAAATCATACCAGTTGATATAAGTGAGTGTTAGGAGTTTTTAATTATACTCAGACAGTAATGTACCCATTCATACTTTTTGAGGCGTTCCTCCAGCTGTTGCTTGCCATTTTCCAAATCCATTATGGATTCCTGAGCTAGTTTCAGATCTCCTTCGAGCTTCCTTTTGGCCCTCTCGACATCCATACGAACCTTCTTTTCTTGTTCCAGAGAGCCCTCAAGCTAACACATTGGCATTCATTAAATTAGTACTTGATATATGCTATGACTTCAAAAAAAAAAAAAAAAACAAGGATTGGCTATAGGCTTACATCGTCAACTTGTTGCTCCAGCTTGACCTTAGCTTTGGTCAGAGAGTTGACTTTGTCTTCCTCTGCTTGCAGATCATCCAGTGTCTGCTGGTGGGCCTCCTGGAGGGCCAGCTTCTCCTTGGATAACTTAGCAATAGTGTCATCAAGACAGGACATTTCTTCTGTCAAATTCTTCACCTTAATGTGTAAAAAGAAGTGCGTTAACCCTCTGAGGTCTAAGTTGTCACCAGTGACGACTCCAACCCTAACTCTAACCTTAAGCAAGCAGAACGTGTAATTTTTGTTTTTATTAAATTGTTCTGCCAAAACCTGCCTATCAGGGGGCAAAAAAAAAAACCTTCGAACTGACAAACATCAAAAACTATTTATATTTTTTTCCAAAAAGTTCATTTTCCCACCGCCAAAAACACACCTTGTTTTCAGTGGCATGTTTTTCTTTCTCCACTTTAGCCAAAGTGAGCTCCAAGTCATCAATGTCTTTCTTCAGCTCAGAGCACTCATCCTCTAGCTTCCTTTTCTTGGCGGTCAGCTCGGCATTCAACTCCTCCTCGTCCTCCAGTCTCTCACTGAGTTCTTTGGCTTTAGCCTCCAGCAAGATCTTGTTCTTTATCAGTCCCTCGCATCTCTCCTCTGCATCTGCCAAACTCTCACTTTCCTGTTTAGTAAAAATCACATTTTGCATTTATGTAGAATGCACTTGTACTTTTTTATGACTGACTTAAAGAGCTTTATGTATTAAAAATGCATATTTTTCCTCCTCACAGCTTGAATCTGCAGACACAAGTCATTCTTTTCCTGAAGTAGAGAAACCATTTTGGCTTCCAGTTCCTTCTTCTTGGCCTCAGCTTTGGCTAAATCCTCCTTACACTTGGCAAACTCGACTTTCATCATGGCCATCTCCTTCTCAGTCTCAGCACTCCTCAAGAGCGGCTTGATCTTAAAGTAGAGCTTCATCCATGGCCAGTGTTTCACATTCATGAAGGAACGAATGTTGTACTGGATGATATAAATGGACTCTCTGGAACGTGATGGAGCAATAAGAACATACAGATCCATTCTATTTGGTGTACTGACCAATGATCTTGATCTTAATTCCTAATTCTGATTACCTTCTCTCCATCATTTTCTGAAACTCCTTCCTTCTGAGAAAGCCACGGCACAAAGCTTGAGTAATTGTGATGAGAGAGGCAAGTTTTTCATCCCTCATCTCTTCTAGTAGACCCAAGAGTCCTGCTTTGAAGAACACCTACGGAAGAAAAAAGGCTTGGTACAACCCTATTTCCAAAAGAATTAGTGCACATGGTAAGGATAATTGCACATCTATGAAAGCTCCATTAAAGCTGACCAGTATATACTGGTTTTGTAGCAACATATGCTGCCACCCTGAAAAAGCACTTTTTCAGGGAAGGCCTTACTTATTTCAGCAAGACAATGCCAAACCAGACTCTATAAATATTAGAATGGCACAGCTCTATAAAAAAAAAGTCAAATTCAAATATGTTATCAGCAAAACTGTTTGTATCTGTTGCAAATGGCTCTTAATACTTTTTCTTGCTCCCAGAATGTCAAGAAAGCCACACTGTCTTAAATAATACTAAATATGCTTTGTAAACAACAGAGCACTGATCAGTTGCCTTTCCAGGGAGTTCTTCACCCTGTGGATGGACTTCAGCTCCATGTCATGAACTGCGGTTGGCAATGGTAGTCCTTGTTCTGCTCTGTATCATCAGTGAGCTAGGCACCTGAACCAGTTCTCCACTAGCACATGGATTACTGTTACCAGCTGCAGTTGAAAAAGATGGAGCTGGAGTCTGTTCGACTGTGTGACAAGAGTTTGGGACTACCAAAACAATGACCTGATCAGCCTGGCCATAAGGAAAAGTGAGATGGGAGCAGCTGGGCTAGCTGGATAGCAATGACTAACTTTGAAAATAAGAGCAGGAGGATTGTCTACTTGTAAGAAAAAAGTAAAGAAAATTCAATGTGTGGTAAACACCACAGCCTCCATGATGACTTCAAACAGTGAGTTTCAGATTATCCCACAAGCACCTCATTTCAGATATGCTAAAGCCTTCACTTACATTTAAAATGAATTACCTTGGTATATCCAAACTTATACTGAGCGTGATCCACATCGATAGATCCTAAGAGCTTCTCAGAGGCTTTCTTATTGTCAATGAATTGTCCTTCAGGGATCACACTAGCATTCAGTACTTTGTACCTACAAAAAAAATGTCTTGTTAGACAAAATTTTACAAATATTATTAGAGAAACAGACTTTTGCTTATTACCTTTGCTTGAAATCCCCGTACAGGATCCGGCTGGGGAAGCCCTTCCTGCAAATCCTGATTCCTTCTAACACACCATTACATCTCAGCTGATGGATAACCAGATGGTGTTCCATAATCCCTAAAAGTTAGCCAGAGCTACACTGTGATCAAGCTGCCAGACATGCAGTTCAACTGAAATGGTCTGAAAAGTCCACAAGGAATACCTGGAGTTTTAGTTTCATTTGGAATCAGGCACCTTACAAAGTGAGGATGAGTGCTCCTCAGGTTTGTCATCAGCTTTCCCAGGTTCTCCTGTTAGACGTGATCAAGGTCAATACCACTGTTATAATGAGTTATTGTTTCCATCAGAATATTTTTTTTCAGAATTATGATCATCAGATTTTAAGTATGTAGTTACCCTAAAGAGGGCTGACACAGTCTGGAAAGACGAGCCCTTCTTCTTTGCTGCCTTCTTACCGACACCACCACTTCCACCAGTGTTCTCTTCAAAAGAGTAAATGTTTTTACTTATTTAGAATGTTGAAAAACTGGACCTTCAAATAGAGAATTAAATGTAAAGAATCCAATACTCCTACCCTCAGAAGAAGCATAGTTAGAATAGAGGAATGCCAGTAGTTTCAGGCTGGCTTTCTGGTAGAGCTGGACAACAGTCTCATTCAGTGGGTCCTTGTTTTTGTCCAACCAGCCTGTGATGCTGTAGTCCACAGTGCCAGCATAGTGCACCAAAGAGAAATGGGCCTCCGCCTTGCCTTTGACAGGCTTGGGTTTCTGAAAATTGCTGGATTTCCCAAGATGTTGGTCATACAACTTGTTTTTGAAGGTGGTGTCTGAGGCCTTAGGAAACATACACTCCTCTTCAAGGATGGAAAAGATGCCCATTGGCTGTTGAAGACAATGAGTCAGAAAATCCTACTACATCACAGGGATTTGTTTCTGGAACTCTGCCCAACATCATACAGTATCTGCACAAACAAACCTTCTCAATGAGCTCGATACAGGCAGCTAGGTCCATCCCAAAGTCAATGAACTCCCACTCGATGCCTTCCTTTTTATACTCCTCTTGCTCCAGCACAAACATGTGATGGTTGAAAAACTGTTGCAGCTTCTCATTGGTGAAATTGATACACAGCTGTTCCAGACTGTTATACTGCAAAACAAGCAATTTATTGTAGAGTATATATATATATATGTGTGTGTGTGTATGTATGTATGTATGTATGTATGTATATATATATATATATATATATATATATAAATTTTTTTTTTTTCTTTTTACAAATTATCATAGATAGGCTGTAGAAAGCAAACTTACATCAAAAATTTCAAACCCAGCAATGTCCAGGACTCCAATAAAGAACTGCCTGGGTTGCTTAGTGTCCAACATCTGATTAATGCGGAGGACCATCCATAGAAACATCTTCTCATAGACTGATTTGGCCAAAGCACCAATAGAGTTGTAGACCTGTGCACAATGACATATTGTAGTGAGAATTCAACATAAAACGAAACTAAAGCCTTTAATGAATACCTTTTTTTTTTGGACACTTTGGAGCAGAACAACTCAACAACTTCTATATTATCATGCTGTAAGTTTGTTTTAATAAAAGTGTTAATAAAACTATAAAGGCCCTTTCACATAGGAAGCGGCATGCGCTGCGCTGACCGCTAGGCAGAGCGAACGGCCCAAAATTTTTGTTGCTCTGTCCGCTGCGCTCCGCCTGTACTACGTC
>VUQI01025753.1:20016-33863 GCA_015106735.1 Paratilapia polleni | reverse complement strand
TGCAATGACGTCATGTCACTCCCCCCTCCCTCCCAGCAGTCAGCCCACCCATCCATACCCTTTGTCTATCCAATGTACAGACACTGTTGCCTTCTAGACTAACAGGCTGCCTGCCACAGCGGAACGAGTAGTTATCCGGTGCTTATACATAATTAATACTTTAAGGAGACTGTAAATGCTGCCGCTGTGCTACCCGAATGTTTCATTTTCTGTCTGTAAAACCCACAAAAATCAAGGAGAGCTGGAACAAAGAGCCTGATGCAAACAAAAATGCACAGGCAGACAGAAAGACACAAAAACACAGGTTTTACATCTCATTCATTAGCCTGCATTGTTTTAAACCAACCAAAGCGGAGACCAAATGTTGCTTCCTCTACCATCAGTATCCTCGTTGCTAGAGAGTAGCTGCCACTCTCCAGAGCAGATTGCTGTTATGAAGCTCACAGCGGCGTTAAGCCCTCTCAGGCAAAAGAGGGAGGGAGATGGAGAGAAAGTCTGAGAGTGCAACATATGGAGCACGTAGTGGGAGTGGAGCACAGCTTTCAATTATCACAATTCTATAAACATGCGGGGTGGAAAAATGAGTAGATAACACTAGGAGAAAATGAAGGGAGATGACAGACAGCTCAAACTCGCCACACGAACTACTAGTTGTATTGTCTGGGTTTTGCTAAGCCTGCCATAGAAAATGACAGAGGGAGAACATAAGAACCACAATGCTGAATTGATTAGAGACATTCCACGCTGCCTGTAGAGAGCTGAGCCCCGCACAATGTCAGCCATCTTTGTCTGTCCTGCCAGAGGCTAAACACGGCCCTGCCCTCCCTCCTCCTAGGCCCTAAACCCTGGGAGTAGTGCTCACTCTCACTGCAGAGAGGCCAAAAGACTTACTACTGAGACGAAGAAATGAAAGAAGGGGGGGGGGGAGTAAATGTTCAAGAAGCAGAGCAGAGGAGATAGAAGGGGAAAAATTAGGAGAGAGAAAGGAGGTGGATTAAGGTAGGAGTGGTAAGTCCATCTCATTTCCTCAGACTTAAAATTGCAACTATCCTCCTCCTCCTCCTATCCTCCTTACTGAAACCTGCAGGGTACGAGACTGCCCCTTTATTCACTGAGGTGATATAAATCTGAGAGTCATGCTTTGGGGCTGAACACAATAGCACCTCCCCTCCCTCCAGTGGCTCAGCTTGGCCTGTGGCATTCTTGAGCAGTCCTCAGACAGGGGTTGAATTATTTCTCAAAAGAATGTATATTGGGAAAACAGATTTAAAGGTATATTTCTTGTAGAACAAGTAAAAAAGCAAGTGTCACTATTAATAAAAATGAATCGGTGCATTCATCACTGTTCTGAAAGCAGTCAAGACTGACAAGCCAGGCATTGTGTGAGTCAGTTAATTCTCCCTCCGACTAGCTAAAGGTGGCTGGCCCCTTGGGTCCATAAAAGCTGTGCAGCTTTCTTTGTGTTGCTGCATGTGTGTGCAGTCAACTCTGGAGCTAGGGCCCCTGTGTACGACCACAATGCTACAAAGACTGTGGAAGAAGAGGAAAATACAGAGGGCAGACTTTTCTCTTTACAAGGCAAGGCTTTAAATGTGAAAAGAAACCAGCTCTGTTATTTGAGGGAGAAAATCTGTCAAAGATTGAAGAGTGCAGGATTAAGTCTGTGTTTTCAAGTGCGAGAGTGTGAAATCAATACAGTGCTTTTCAATGCAAAACCAATCCTAACACTAAAACCAATCCCTCTAAGTGTTTCTGTGTTTGAGCAGCTACGAGCTTCTCTCGCGACTGTTCACAGTGGCCATGGTAGCCAGAGAGCGTTGTTACAACCTGTAACCCTCAAACCTAATGTCCTTATTCCTCCTCCTCCTCCTCCTCTTCCTCCTTCCACTGTAACACTAGAGCTTTCCTTTAAACAATACCAGATCCTCCCTTCTCCCACACGACAGGCCCCCAGTGCACCTCGTTAACAGGAAACCTCTGTTTATTTTCTCTGCTTTTCAAACACTCTTCTTCCTCTGAAAACTCTGTTAGTGACCACCCCCTCATGCACTGGTGACAACACCAACCAGGATCTACGACTTCCTTCAGGAGGTGGCAACCAGAAGTAAGGAAGGAAAGACATATCCCGAACCGACAGACAAAGGCGACGGCAGGAGAGGGAGGGAAAGGGGGAGGTCATACAGGCAAGAGCGGCAGCAACAGCAGCAGCTTGGTGTTGGCAAGGAATGTCAAGTAGTTCAGCTAGGCTAGCAGGCTGCTGAGCTAACAGCTTAGTTAACGAATGCCCCAAGGACAGGGGAGGCCTGAGTACGTTCAGGGCTGGTAGTGGTGTGACACAGAGGCTCAAAATGGTAGGGAGGGCAGAAAGTTGGGAGTGTTCACCTAGGCTGTCGCAAGGGGAAAGAAAGCACAACCAAAGAACAAAAGGCTGATTGTGGCATTTGAAGGCAGAGATGGGATCTGGGAGGACTAATCTGCTGCTCCGACATGATAAGATTAGAGAGGGGAGGCAGGAAGAGCTGGCTGGGAAGATCACACGTACACTCGCACAAGCACACAAAGATGATGGATCTGATTGGGAGGGTTTTCCACTCGGCTTTCTCTCTTGCCGATTTTTCCTTCTTTCTCTCCCTTGTTTTCTCCCGCTCTCTCTGAGACAGAGAGATCTGCCAGCACACCAGCACTCAATAAGCACTTCCATCTGGACAAGAGAATACACACACACACACACACACGCACGAAAAACTGCATGTGTGTGAACGTACACTTGTGAGGTACAAGAGATCTGCTGTGCTCACGCAATCTTCGACATCTCAGTGACTGACAAAGGAGGTTGTTAAAAAGTAATGCTAGCATGCTGTGTGGACAGACAGACACACACACACACACACACACACACACAAATAACAGGCTTTCAGGATAAGCACCTCTATTCTTCTCCCAACCCTGCAGCAGCAGAGAGGGGGCAGGCTGGGACTCTGTGTCAGAGGTAAGAGAAAGCACCTCTAAATCAGACTGTCAGAGCCAGCAGCAGCAGCAGGATCCCTTCTCTTCAATCCTCCTCTCCTTATGGGCTTCACTGTGAGCACTTGGCTACTTGGAGGAAGCCTTGCCCCTCAAGCCTCCTTCTCCGAGCCACATATAATAACACTAAACAAATGCTGATTACAATGTTTGTGGGGAGGAACTGTGCACAGCCTTCTTGTATGCCTGGCAACAGGAAAAAATGGAGAAAATGTGGGAGGCATGGAGGGGTGAGTCCCAGCTGTGCTGGCAGGACCCTTACACCATGCCTACACAGGGGTGTCTCTCTCTCTGCCTCTTTTTGGCTTGACCTGTTTGGATATTAAATCGGCACCCTCTGCTTTGAACACACTGGGCCCATCTGTCAGCCCGGCTCCATATTGGATTGGATGAGCATTAGCCGATTCAAAGTGGGCAGATTTGCTCTCTTTTCTCTTTGTGTGTATGTTGTGTGTGCACGCATGTGCGTGTGTGCCTTTGAATATGAGTGCCCATGCCTGCCTTAAATTTAAAACCCACTTTCATGGAATCAAGCCGACGGGTTTAAATCGCTTTACAGCGGGGTCACTGTACAAATTGATGACATACAGCAACACTTGTGAGGATGTTAACAGGTCCTCTTGTCATCGAGGCAAAAAGACTGAGGGGCGGCTGCAGCAGAGAGTCGAGGAGGGGAAAAAAAAAAGAGGAGAAGAATGAGTCACGCGGAGCTCACAGATGATACTAATTAAGACTTCGGGGCTGAGGACCACTACTGGTGGATCATACTGCCAACCACAGGCACCCTTTTACACACTAGAGAGTCACAAGTACCCCACATGACTGCGACATCTGAGGTCCAACTTTTCCAACCCTTTCCTTCACTCCATGTTGATAGCAAACAGGGCTTACAGCACCAGTCTCTTTCACTTCTCCTTTATTTCACATGTGTCCCGGAGGAATAAAGTAAACTAATAGCAGGAATAATAAGATATATGCTTCATGTTGACCACACTGCATTCCTTCTAGAGAGAGAGAGAGGGGCAGTGAGAATTGAGAACACTAGTTCGCTGCATAAAATAGCCGAGCTGTGTCCAACTTAAATATTTGTCTTTGCCTCCAACACCCTTCTGTTTCACGTCAGTTTAAGCTAGGAAATTTAACACAAGTTAAATGATGGTGCAGATAGCAGCAGTGTTAAAGTGAAAGGGAGAGCAGGGATATAAAATGATGATCATTAACAGCAGAACACAGACAAAGAGCACCTGGCAACTTATGTTCAGTGATTTAGGCTAAATGCTAATACACACACACACGTACACGGTCAGAAATGTTTGCAGCACTTTGCAGGGTATAGACCAGAATGCAGATCCGAGTAAGACTTCAAACGCAGGCTGCAGGAGGACAGATGGAGGCGGTTAGGAGAGCTCATATCTCAGTGTTCAGATCATAATACTGACTTTATTTCCCAAGCTCTTCCTCTCAGCGAGACATACAGTTAAAGCCTGCCAGAAAACATTGTCATTTCTGCCTTCAGCCTTTCATTTAGCCGCTTCAAAGCCATCTCGCTTTGATACCTGGCTTCCCATGCGTGTTAGTGTATTCGCCAGCGTGCGTGTGTGTGTGTATGTTTGTGCATAGCCCGGGATGTTCTCATGAGAGCAGAGACTTGTCTGGTCTCAACGTAATGCCCATGAGTCAGGATTCACCGAGAGAGGCAAATACACAAAAAGAAAAAAAACAAAACAAAAAACAGAGGAATGCTGATGTTTTGAGAAGACACAGACTTTTTTTTTTTTTTTAATGCTGTGTAGACCCTTTAAACCGCCAGGTGTTTCATTTGCCTGTAATCCATTGTGTGTTAGCTTTGCCTTGTTAGCATAGCCTGGTGAAGTAATGAGACATCTCACTAATACTGACTGGACTACTGCTGTAGAGGAAGAGAGGAGGAATGCTCACAGAGAGGGGCGCAGAAAGGATATGACTATCAGACTGTGTGTGTGTGTGTGTGTGTGTGTGTGTGGATTTGTCATATTGGATGCCTGCCCAGCAAGCTAATCCAAACCCTGCATATGTGTGTGTCTGTGTGTGTGTGAGTACCACTGGCAGCCTCCTGAGCAGGGTATGGCAGAGATGGAGCTGAGTGCTGTAATGGAAGACAGGAAATGAGGTGGCTTGCTTAAGCCAGTGCTAATCGATCCCTCCCCGGTATAATTCTCACACAAATTTAACATTGTGTGTATGTGTGTGTGTGTGTAGTATATCTTCTCAACAATGCACTGGGGAGTCAGAAAGGTGCTCTGTGTGTGTGTGTGTGTGTGTGTACAGAATTGTGGCACTTCAAAGAGTGACGCAGTGTGTGCTCATGTGAATGCTTTGGAGGTCTTTATGTGAGAGCAGCTGTCAGGCCATCAGGAGTGTCTATAGGGAGAGCGTGTGATAGTGACATAGATACAAGAAACGCTTCTTGCATGCCTGTGTGTGTGGCTCTGTATGGTCAGCACACATTAATACACAAAGCCAACAGGAATATTTATGATCCTTCTTATACACACACCCACACACACACACATACAATACAAATCTAATTTCTGCATGCGCACACAAACAAAACTGTTTCCATTTAAGAGCACAAACACAGACGGAGTAGCGACAGTCTGCTGCAGATAGAGGCAAATAAGCAGAGTATATTAATGCAATCATGCAAAAACAGATCTTAACGCAGAGTGTGAAACTGGACAGACAGCTTATATCACCACAAGCTCAACTATTTGTGATTGTTTTGTTTTATCTGGCCACTGCTCCTAAAGATATCCATCTCTCTGTCTCTCTTTTCCCCTGCTTTATCTCAGTCTGAAGGTGACCTTGTCTGTCTGTCAGTCTCTAGTGATGACACTGGCCCTATCAGTAATACATCATGTAAGCAGTGTATCAGCCAGATGCTGCACTAGCCGAGCAGTGGGTGGTCTGTCAGGCATGCCCGCTTTGTACAATATGCAAATAATCACATGCAAATTACCTGACTATGTGTGTGACAATATATCTGCGTGGATGCAAATGAAAAACACTATCAGATGTGCGCTGAAAGACTTAAAGACATCACGGGCATTTCACCAAACACAGTTACAGCTCACAAAAATCAAAAGGCTACTCAGAGAAAATGTTTGAAAGCTGGGGAAGAATGTGATTATAACACATGTGCACACACACACACACACACACACACACACACACACACACACACACACACGGCACACAGAGGCCAGAAGCTTTGAGCAGCCTCCCGCTGTGCTGCAACAAGAGATGTATTGTAGACAACACAGCTGCAATAACAAGGCTGGCCCAGTGCTAGAAGGAGCTGGATTGCATGACTTTTAGTCTAGACCAGCAAGAACAGCCGCCATGTTGTAACACGATTATGGATGGAGTTTCTCAGTGTATGTTTAAGTCCATTTCCAAGTGTCTAATCTACCTGCAAATGAGTTTAAAGTGACAGTGATGCAGCATTTTCTGAACATTCAGCTAAAATTCAATGTACACCAAATTAAATATGAACCAGAAGCTAGATTTAAACATTACAGGGTTTAAATCAGATCCGATATCATTTAAGGAGTCAGATGGTTAAAGGATGAATCTTTTTCTTCTCTGTAATAGTATTATAAGCTGAATATTTTATGTGTTCCCCCTACGCAATTAACTCACCAACAGAGATGTTTTGCCATTTCTATATCATAAACTTTCCAATGTATGCGTGGTACTGAAGGTAGGAGTTAATGAGGGGAAAAAATGTAAATTAGTTGGCTGGAATTATTTTCCATTTAAATCTAGCATGCAATAATACAAACAAATTCACTGTGACTTTAATGCAACTGAATAATGGTGAGAAATTAGACACGGGTTGTGGAAAAGCAAGTTAAAAGGTGCAGGAATGTATAAATGATTGAGTTGTAAGTCACATCCTAGTCTGCATCAATTGAGCAGACACTGCTGATATTCTCTATGATGCAATGCAACATGTTTTTATTCGTAATCGATCGTTTAATTTCTAAACTCCTTTCTTTCGCTTTGTTATATTTTCTGAGCGCAACATAAAAATGGCAATGCACTAAAGAGAACATTCAGCCAACATGGCACTGATGTAATGGGCGGCTGTTCTGCAAGGACAACAGAAAATGTGTCTTGATTAAATAAAACAAACAAGCATATTTTAAGCGCGGTGAATTAGAACTGCAGCCCTCTACAAGGTCTCTTGTTGCGGTTGACTTCCCAAACTCTAACAAAACAAAATATACACGGTTAAGTAAACAATTGCTTGCTAATGCAGAACATGGGGAAAACATCGGAGTCATGACGAGCAGCGTGTCAAACACACTGGTTATCGTTCACACATACCCAAACAGAGCACCCACAGAGAGAGAGCGTGAGACAAAGAGGCTGAACAACACACCAACATCTCTACTCTCTGCAACCCAGGCACATCAAAGCCTTCTCCGCCCATTTATCTGTGTGTGCCTGTAAATCAAAAGGCATACTTTGAACACACGCGCACACACACACACACACACGCATGGGCTCAGACTGCATTTGCTTTGTGCAGCAGAGTCCAGGACTGGGTAGGGAAGGTAAAGGATTTTGCTGTAGACGAGGGAATTATTCGCCTCAGCTCACTCTGTCAAGGGGGGAGAGGAGGATGACTGTTTACCAGAAGGAGAGGAAGGGGGAAATAAAGAGAGAAGAAAAAAGAAAAGACGGAGAGGCCGTTGCTGTGTCTCAGACAGTGCTTTCTTCTCTGCAACTCACCTTTTCACTTCACTTTCGCCCCTCACTTAGCCCTGCCATCGTCACTGAAATGAGACACACACCTACCCCACCTTTAAAAATGGCTCTATGCTGTGTTAGATAAGAAGCCAGGTCAATGTAATTAGTTGTAACAGCATGTTCAGGGCAGACACTATACACAGGAAAACAAGATGAATAAATGGACAAACACATTCAGCAAACCCATGGAGAGAAAACCCAAGGAATGCACCCACACACACGCACACACAGATGATCTGTGCATCCCAGTGTGACCATATGGTTTGGCGGGGACTTCCTACCCACCGCAGAGGAAGTGTCCGTTTACAGTGCACAGTTCAGTTGTCTGCCATCACATCCTGTCTCCCAGCTTTAAACGGCAATGTGAAGCCTGCTCTGCTCAGCCCAGTCACGGCTTTGAAGTTAAATCAAGCAGAAAGGAGACAGAGTTCACCATACTATGCAATCAGCATCGGCATGAGATCTGGTAGGGCGCACGCAACCTCATACAACAAAGCAACATAAAGGGAGAGCTTTACTTTCTGCACCTTATATGTGTGAAGCTGGTTCACTTTTTCGCCAATTTGGCTGGTGGTGTGACTGACATCCATCTGTCCTTGGGTGGAGGGTGATTAGGTGTTCTTAAAGCTGGCTCTTTGTAACAGATTGCATGTGGAGAGTGATATGATGGAACGATCCAGCAGACACTGACTAACAGTATGTGGAGTATAACAGGGCGGGGTTATTGATGACTCTCTTAAAAACTGGGTATCATTGCCATGGCAGCCTATACGTTATCACCACGTAGCCACGCCCAGTCCCTGGTCCAGACCAATGGGCAGGCAGCTGCCAAGCAAACAATCCCCAGCAGTGCTGGAATGGTTGGGGGAGAGAGGAGAATGCTAAATGTGCCACTTCATCTGGTGATTGACACAGAGCCTCTTGTTTACAGGCGCCATGGAGATTTGCATCTTTTTACCACTGCCACTCCTTCTCCTCTTCTCTCTCGTTTCTCGGCTTCTCCTTTGTGTCCCCTGCTTCACTCCCACAATCCTCCCCGTTTGTGGCGGCTCTGCATGAAGTGGATATTACCCCACCCTGCTGCTATGATATTGATCAGCCTCCTCCCACCCTCTCCTCCTTCTCTCTCCTTTTCTTCATAGCCCACTGCATTGATTCCACCTCTCCCTCTGAGCCCGCCAGCCAGGAGTGATTACACACGCTGCTCACATACAGCGATGCAAACACACACACACACAAACATACGCATTAGTCTTTGGTAAGGATGTGGGACATGTAGCCTTGCTTTACTTTAAAGGCTATAAAGCTCAGCAGCTGCTGCACCAGCCCAGTGAAAACACTACTTCTTTTCATTCAATCAAACACAGTGACTGCCAGCTAACATGACATATTACCATAATAAATATCTTTGTTATAGCATGTTAGCATAGCACACCAGCCATCTGGCATAAAGCTGACTGTGCTCTGGTGTTTTCTGTCAGGCTGGTGCTAAAGATGGCTGTGGTAGGGCTTGACAGGTGGACTCCAGACACCTTGTGATTCTGTGCAGAGCCACACAGAGTACATACACAATCCTTATATGGGCCTGTGGTGCTGCACTCACCAGCTACACACCATCAGCTATCCTACTAAAGTCAAAACAGTGAAATGAAGCAGCTAGGAGTGAGTGTTAGAACAGCACAGACAAAATACCTAATCAAAGAGCCAACTCATCTGTGTCCAGTTGAGAATAAAAATATCTCTCCCGTGTGAATGGCGAGCCACGCCAACCATGAACACCAAAAAGTCGAGGCTGCCTAAACTGCGCGGGCAGCAGGAGCTCTCGGCTTATCTGCGCACACTTGGATATTAATTTGTTAAGCAACCCTCCCAAATTTACCAGACAGTATCTCTGCTAACAATAGCTCACAAAGTGTGAAAGGTTTTAGGTGGGGAGTCCTAGTTGATGAGCTAACAAGGGCAGTGTAGGCTGATGCCGCGAGAGCAACCACTTATCTCTGTGTAACCTCTCTCTGGCAGCAGCAACAATCCAGCAGAGAGTCTACAGCAACAGGCCAGAGATCCCACATATTATACACACCCTCGCTGCCATTTGGCATTTAAATGGCATTTTAGCATAGCAGCAAACAGTTTGCACCTAATTATGGCTAGCTGTTGCTGTGTAATGAGTTGAGCTAGCGTCTCAAAAAGCCATCCACACAAGAGCCGGACTATTATATCTACTCTCTTAAGGATAGCCAATATCTCTGCTGAGATGGACTGGATGTTAGTAGGGATGGATACTGAAACCTGGTACTAAACGCACCTGAGGACTTAAGGATACTTTCGGCTGCTCCCTCGTCACAAGGGGTCGCCACAGCTGGTAGCTCTGCATGTTTGAGTTGGCAGAGTTTTACGCCTGATGCCCTTCCTGACGCAACCCCGAAGGGATTTGTGTCGCCGGCTGGTATTGAACCAGCAAAATTATTAATTATTAAATTATTGATAAACCCAGATATTATCAGTTCTGCTCTCTGTATTAAAAGAAATTTAGAAAATAAACTGCTACTTAGTGCTACATAAGCATTATCTTGCACAATTGGTCTCACCAACTCTTTTTCTAATTTGCAATAAGATTAAGAGATTTGGCTATGATACTATTACCCTATTCCCAATCCAGAAGAGATCTCTCTCTTTCCCTGAGTCTGAGGGGCGGGGCAGCGCTCTCTCTCCCACACACTGCTGCTCCATGCAAGCACACAAAAAGACCCTGCTCTTAATGACAATGAAGGAGAGAACTACATGCTCAAAAGCATGGTTACACTTCATTAGAGTCTACACTGACAATGCTCCTTGGCACAAGGGCAACAAGTCTTTTGCATGTGAGGACACAAACAGAGGCAAACTGCTGAAACATCTACTCAAAGTGAAAGGCAGAGAAATACAGCACATGACTGCCTAGCTCACAGTCTCTCTCTCTCTTCGCCCCAGCTATGCTATATATGCTAATATATGCTGAGTTCACAAATTCAATGTGAAATGGTCAGAAGATCTTTTCAACTGTTGTTCAGAAACTCACAGAGCAGGAGTGCATGTAGGGGTTAGCTTTTTGATGCAAAACAATCCTGCTGCACTTAATATACAGTAAATATGAGAAAATAAAGCAAGTCAGGTCTTACATTTGTTTTGTTTTTTCTTTCTTCTAATAAAAAAAAAAGTTCAAGTACGAGCTCAATAAGCAATGGTAGTAGTACTATTTAAATATCAAAACTAACATTCATGACTAATTAACAGGACAGGTTAACAGGTAAGCATAGTCAAAACAAAGATAAAGACAAGGGGGAAGAACAAGGACAGTGCGAGTGTGATCAATAGAAGTAATCAATATTCCGCCCCTGTACCTTTCACTGTATGGATTAGTACTTGTGCAGCACTACAACTATAACCCCTAGGCAGGTTCAAAGTGACTCAGAGAAAATGTCTTACTTATAACTGAATGACACACTCAATTAGCGACTTTCAAAAAAAGCTAAAGCTTTTGACAGATAAATAACATTATGTCTCATTATCACTCAGAGTAGGCCCATCTAAAAACCCCACTAATGATCCAGGGAGGCATCTTTAGAGATGATGTTTTGGGCCAAAAAGTACTCCAGGAGACAGTCAGCCATCTGTTAACAGCAAGCTTCATCAGTCCCCTACCGGTCCTGTCACAAGTCTACAGCTCAAACAGCGCAAGCACAAGTTCTGCTGCGAGGTGCACGCTGGAGAAATGAGGTGTGCGTTTTGTGTAAATGTGTGCTTCCTGGATCTGCGGGGAGGAGAGGACGAGAGGTCACTGGCTATACAAGGAGCACACCCAGACAGACGGGGGTCTCAATCACCTCCATCAACCCTTCACACCCTCCACTTGCTGATGGAAAGAGCCTCCGCACTCATCCACCAACTCCATTACCTGCTGTGACAGGGCTGCACATTAAATCATTCCATTTCACCTGGAGAGGAAGGTGAAGATAGGAGAAAGAGAAGTGGGAGGAAGACAGAGATTTTTTTTTTTTAATTCTTGCTGGTGTGTGAGCTAATTCGTACATACCCACAGGCTGGGCCACCATCAGATCACCCCCATCCTAAGATGCACAGACACACAAGATGAATCACAAGGACCAGACAGAGAAAAGCAGAGAAAGAAAGGAGAAGACAAGAGAATGTGCAATAAGGTGAGGAAGGTAAGATATAAGAAGACATATTTGATTTCAAATGGGTCAGACATGATGGCAAACTATAAGTGGGCTGTTAAGCTCAATAGCTTTTTGCAGTGCTGCAGTTAAAGTCTACACAGTTGACTGCATTAGTCCTACAAAAACACACTGCCTGTTCAATCTGGATTAAAAAATAATGTATTTAAAATGTTCTGATTCAATTAGCTCCGGAAAAAGCAAGAGAGGGAATTAAATAACATGCCAGATAAAACTCCCAACACAGATTGCTATGCAGGGCAGAAGCTTGGCTTTAAAAGGGGGATAGGGGAGAAGCCACTGGATAAAAGACATAAGGGATTTGACAACTGTACAAAAAAAAAAAGAGACTTATGGGAGGTCTGTACATTTTTAATAATTTCATTAAGATAGTGCTTAGGCTAATTTAACAGTAGGCTTAATAACGCAGACTTTCCTCCCTCTGCTCTGTACACAAGTGTTAACTGCCTGCTGGAACAAAGGCAGCTCTGTTCACAAACACAACACTGCCAAACTGTTAAGTACATTCCTATAAAGAGAGGAACAAAGAGCATTTGAGCGTGGCGGGAGGGGAAATGAATACAGCTACTGAGGGGATAGCACGACTTGGCCCTTTGATGCCAGGAAATGTCTTTACCATCACAGACAGTGTTTATACTGCTTCATAGCATACTTTTTAAGATCGAGGCAATAATAAAATAAACTGGTAGTACTGCGAAATCTCAGTAGGGATGATGTTTGGGAAAGATTACTGCTGAGAAGGAGGGAAAGGGAGTCTGAGGTATGTACTGCCAGACAGTAGAGGAGAGTAGAGGAGATGGTAAAGAATTTAGAGGTTTGGACTGTTTTTTTAGGGAAGCACAGCAGAGTACTTGGGAGTTACACACTGCAGGAATAATGAAGTGTGCAACATTTTGTGTGTGGATACAAGTCAGAAAAAGGCACAAACACCTATCCGCAGGATAAATGAAGTGTGTGTGCAAGTGTAGTGAAGCGTCTCCAAGCCTTTGCAGCTGCGGTTCCCTCAGTCCATGTGATCCATTGGTGGTGACAGACAGGCAAACACAATTTAGACTTGCCCATCAAAGCACATGCAACACCAGCCACAGCCACTGCAGGCGGAAATATGACGCACTGAATGGAAAATACACAATCCGCCCTCTGTGTCTAAGAAAAGACCAGCATAGATTTCTCATTACCTGAAACCTGGGAAAATGTGTTTTATCAACAACTATGAGCCCTTCAAGTATTTTATTTGTTGGTTATGGAGCATCTCCACTGTGTAAATCTTGATGACATGACCTGTAAGACGCTTAGTTTCTAGGTTTGTTCACATATACTGACCGAATTGTTTTTGAGAAACTGAATCAGACTTCTTAAACAAACAGAGGAATATCCCCCCTTTAATGATCACAGCCTGAGCATATGTGAACCAGTTGTGTTGCGTTAGATCAACAAGCATTTGTACATGGAGGATAGAGTTAGCAGTGATTCAAGCTGTAGCACATGTACAAAGTGTCAAAAGGTCTGTATGAGATCGTAATGCTGCTGCAGGGGAGCCGCTGGAGATGACAGCCTGCGGTGATATTGCTGTTTGTTTTTTTTTTAACAGCTTTGCGAGGCAGCGGGTTCCGAGATACAAAATGCAGACATTCCTCAGACCTCACAGCAATCCCTGAAATTTCCTTTTTTCGTGTCTTCCCCTCTCTCTGACCGATGACTCTGCCCTCTTTCTTTCCTCCCTTTGCTCTCTCTACTGGCAAGACTTAATTTGCACCATGTGTTCTTTAATAGAGATTGGGGGGGGGGGAA
>VUQI01025753.1:9246-19756 GCA_015106735.1 Paratilapia polleni | reverse complement strand
AAGGAGGGGTGGGGTGGGGTGGGGGGGTTGGGGGGTGTGAATGTTGGAAAAGAGGGGAGAGGGAAAAAAAAAAAAAAAAGGGTACAGGAGTGAAGTTGTAATGTAATGTAGGAGAAGGCCAGGAGGTGGGGTAAAATTAGCCATCCATTTTCAGAACAGAGGCCAATCCAATTAAAGCTTGACCAGTCCACGCAAATGTGTTTAGTGTCTGGTTACTACACTCGGCTCTGGGTGGCCAGGAAGACACAACAGATTCTCCTCTAAGTAGAATACTCACTACAGCTACTAAGATAATGACATACTGAGAATAAAAATGATGAAAATGACAAGTGAGCAAAGAGAGAATGAAGATTCTCAGTGGTTACAAGACACTGTGAGCATTAGCCTATTTCAAATGACCCTTTAGCCTCTAATTTAGTGTGCAACCCCACATGGAGGAAGAGGAGGAGGCTGCTCTCCTTTCAATAGGAAGACCCTGGTCAGGTGATTACACAGGCCTTGCCATTATTTTCATACACAACAGCCAGACTGGGAGTCCTGTACATTCTGTGAGCATCAAATCTACCTGCCTTTTTTGGCATCTGTGCTACATTTTGTTTTCCCACTTTCTCATCAAAGCCAGTGCCAGAGAAGGCAGCGGTGTCTGCTCGTCTGCTTTTAAGATAAAACATAGTGCTGCACACCAGAGCGTGGTGAATTCACTTCACATGCTAGTGAAGACATCACAGTAGGCATATTCACTTATGTTTGACTTAAAAAAAAAAAAAGAAAGGGAAGCGTCTGAGGCAGAGCCGACCCTTTTAACAACTCAGCAACAAAAGGTGAAATTAGCACTTGGATTTAAATGCAAGTCCCAAATGTCACCTGCCACTGGGGAAAAAAAAAAAATTACACGATATGAAATTTTTTGCATGCAGTCAAGCTGGTTAAAGTAAACTAATTAGACTCTAAAAACGGAAAGAGTAGTCAAAAGTGAAGGGTCAAAGAGGCGGCTATTGATTGAGCCTTTATGAAAATGCTACGGCCGCTGGCCTGGCCCTTCAGCCCGACCAACCCCCATTGTCCGGAGGCTGCACCCACACCCCATCTGGGAAAGTAATCACCTCTCATAAAAAACACACACAAACCCCATTTTGATTTCAGCCCGTCTACTTCACTCCCCTCCCATCTTCTATCCTAGAGAAACAGATAATCCTATTGGTTGAATAACTAGTTTCCATAGCAGCATTTAGCTAATGCACAGGGAGGGCAGTGAGGGTGAGAGAAAAAAGTGCTATCTGTCCAAAGAGATGAAAAGAGGGAGAGAAGAGTCGAAGAGCCATGTAGAGGGTTGGGTAGGTTTCATTTTATACCCACAAGGAGAGCTCAGACCCGCTTGCTCCACTTGCTGGGCCTGAAATGTGTTGTTATCTCAACCTTGCCATTTGTATTGCTTTATTTATTCATCACTGCGCTGGTGTGGACAATCAATCTAACCCATCTCCCAACAGAGACAGGGCTCTGTAGCTGTCGCAGAGACGCATGCCTGTCTCCATCTGATTTGAGAAATGTACCAGGCTTGCAAACTGACACCAGAGTAGGACTATGGCTTGTCAGTCTTGCAGACTGTAAGTACATGCTTGCATAAAAAGAGCAGCTGCTTTAAGCTGGTCACCAACACGGCAGCTTAATGACCTAATGTTTTTACAAAGAATGGCATTAATGGCTTCACCTCAATGAAATTTCAAGCGTGCAGAAACGGAGGGAAGGAGGGAGGGAATGGGATAGGGAGGCAGGATTGCTGGGGTGCCTCATACCTCATGGAGAAGAATTAATCAAAATGGTCATAATGGGGGAAGTCACATGATACTGCTAAAGCAGCATTAAAAAACACTTTGCTCATGGGGTCTAGTCATAGCCAAGTGCAAGGGGAGGAAAGGGAGGGGCTATTTGTCAAATAAAGATAGGCAATCTGAGCAGAATTCATTTGTCCAAATGGGAAAAAATATCCTGCTTTGGTTTCCTTTTGTAGGCAAGTGGAAGTGAATGGCCATTCAGCGTTTAGTAGCTGTTGTGTTGTGGTTGTATTGCTTTAAGGCTGCTACTCAATGGGGAACATTACAGGCAGGATGCTTCAATCAAACAGCTTGCAGCAGGCTCGCCTGGCCGGCCATGTCTATAGACGCCTAGATGCCCTTGTCAAAGCTGCTTCCATACAGAGAGCACAGAGACAAGCACACACTCAAGACAGCCCCATGCACACTTGTGAAAGGCTGCACCTCCACATGTTCATGCCTGAGAAATGTAGCAGCTCGCTTACAGCAGCTGAGTGGACTGTGGAATGAAAGGAATAGCTGAGAAGCACACACACACACACGCACACACAAATACACACACAAAATTGCCCCTAATGACTGTAGCGCCCCTCTCTCAAGAGATGGCAGCGGCTGCTGCTCTACTCGATAAATATTAACAAGAAGTGCGACTGATGGCGGTGCTCACTGATCCATAATTGCATTTCAAAATGTTCGATGGGGGTGGGGTGGAGGGTGGCCGCAGAGGGAGAAAGGAGATAAAAAGAGGAAACTCAGCCTTCTAGGCAGTGACAAGAGACAAGTGATGGCTGTCTAGTCAACCTCCTACCATCATCTCAGTGGCTCAGCACCAATGAGAGAAATGCACAGGTTGAGCATCACAGTCTGACATTCCTGCATTCACTGACTCACAGCTGGGAATGGATCATAGGGACGGTCGGGAACTCCATTAGCATATATACATTAAGAGATATTGCATGGATCTGAATATGTGCATATGAGCTAGCCACGAGCTAATTAGCTTGTGGATCTCATTGTTAAACTAATTCTCAGCACTTTGGATTCCATTAGGACTGTAGTCAGGGTCCACAGAAAACCTAATAAGTGCTCATGTTAAGCATGCGTATTTATGCACATAAATTTGCATCTTTATCAAACATTTTTAATTATGGGCTTTGAATAGGTGGCATTTTCCAAGGCAGAACGTTATGCAGCAACTAAAACAGTCAGGAAGCAGTTGTGAGAAATCTAATTAGCATTTGGTGTGCACATGTGTGTGTGTAGAGAAGATATACACATGCTGTTTACATGACATATGCGCTGTTATGTCAATCTAAAGCAAACATGTATTTGAATACACACATCACCACACACAGAAAGTGCATGTGTCCTGGTTACACCCTGAGAGCTATGGATGGCAAAAACCTATCAATAAATAATGATGTTTAAATATTTACTCATTAAATCACATGTATCTGCCAATGTCTGAACTTTAGAGGATTTTAAATCTGCACCACTGTCTGGATTGTATTTTTATCATTTCTGTGAAACGGGTAGATGTTGACTGCAGGGGAAATTTATCTAGCACTAAAAATTAGATGGTATTTTGTGCATCATTAAAATATTACAGCACATTCAGAGCCCTGGTTTTCTATAATAGTCCTACAAACAATTGTGTCACACTGTGAAAATGTAGAGTTTTCCTCATTAACTTGCAAGCTCTTTGCTAATTAAATGTTTTGGCTCTCCAATTAATTATTCCAACCAGGAAATAGATGATATCCTCTCAGCATCACATGGGAGAGAATGTAACATCAAAATGGTTTCGATAGTTTTAAAAAAAAATCATTTTTTTAACACATACATTCAGACAATTTCAAATATTTGCCATTTTTGACAGTTCTATGATAAGAGAGAGTGAAGCAAGTGATATGACAAAACAAATTGGCACACTGGCGCAGTTTCTTTGTATCAAACTGGATTTATTAACCATAAAGTTACTGATTAGACACTGAGAGGAGATGCAAACCAACCCATTTGCACAAATCTTGCTCTTAAAATGCAAAGCTAAACACTTATCAGTATAAGCTATGCTTTACATGCAATCTGTTATCCTCTGCAGATGCACCTATGGTTTCGACACATCTCATCATTTAGGCTGACATAATTATCTCCAGTAACACGCAAACACACATGCAGTGTGCATGTATTGGCATGTTACTTGACAGTGCTCTAACCTGAACAAACACGCCAGCACAACATGTTTTCCCTGGACAAACATGTAGAATATACAGTGTGTCAGAGATTAACTTGTGCACATCTCACACAGGAAACGGAGCACACTCAATCTAGGGTGGTTATAACCTTACACTGCTGCCAAATAAGGGGACATAATGAAAATCAGTGAATACAGTATGCTGTACTGATTACATGACAAAGGAAATCCTTCATCCTTTAAAGCTGATCAGGACTGCAACATATGAGCAGGAATCCTGGCAAGATAATTGCATTGTACGTGGCATCTAATTAAATGTCCATAAGCAGGAAGATCCAGGGGTGGAGATGAGTATTTGTTTGTGAGGCTAACAGTGGGAGAGAGACTGTGGGCGTGTGTGTGTTGGTGCACTGGGCTCCTCAATCCCTTGTTCCCCGAGGGAGAAACGCTGCAATCACTCCATTAACGAAAGAGGGAGGGAGACAGGGATGCTGGCAGAGAAAGAGGAGGATGTGGGGAAAGGAAAGGAGGGAGAATGGAGCACAGCTGACTTGGCCAATAACAGCAAATGAGGCTAGCTACAAGCAGAGAGGGAGGTAGGAGGGTCAATGAGTGTTGAGGACACAGGCACAATGACTTGAACATGGGATGGGAGGAGGGAGGGAGGTGAGTGACAGCAGATAAAGAGGAGTGAGGACGATGGGGGAATGAAGTGTAGAAACAGACAGATGAGAGAGTGAGAGGGAGAGAAATGGAGACAGAGGAGACAATTGAGGTAAGAAAAGCAGGATGGATTGGTGAAGTCAGGGTCAATGGGCAGATATGGCTGCAGACTGTTCAGCACTCCGTTTCTGTCAAATGGCTTTTTGTCTTCGATTCTTCTCTCACAGCGACATGCAACTCGCGTAGGTCCGTGTGCGTGTGTGTGTGTTGAACAAGATTAATATGTATCAAAGTACGTGATCATAATACAAGCTGCATGACCAGAATATAAACATGGCCAAGAAACATGGCACATGCACACCACAGATAAAACATACAAGTCTGTGTCTGGCCAGCTCACTGCATTGCTTTCATCCAGTAACACATTACAAGGTCATGGCACTGGGTGTAAACAGAAACTAGGCCTTGTGGGAAAACAGCCTGAAGGACTGCTGGCCTTTAATTGACCTACCTAATCACATCCGAGAGAATACACTGTGACGCACATCTTCATAGTGGTTTTATGTGCATTTACGATAGCGGCCATTTTATTCACCTTAACAAACATTTTAATCATTCGATTCATTTAAATTCACAATTTTGTGCTACTCTTTATTTCTCGTGCCTCATTTTTTATCTTGTGCAAGTTTTGTTAATAATTTTGTTATTTTTGAAACATGATGAGTTTTACTAATGTCATTGCAAACTTTCTCATTTTAATTAATTGAAATGTGGGCAGCAGAGATTTTATCTTAGTGGGAGTGTTTTGCCATGCTACTACCTCCTCTAACAGTTAAAACGGCCTCCTGCTGGTCATCTTTGTATCTGGGCAGACATATTAGGAAGGAGGCAGGAGGCGGAAATCTATATGGCTGGATCAATGTGTCACAGAGGTTGCAGTGGGCACCAAAGCTGCCACTGTTGAGTAAACAAGCTAGGGAAAATGACTGCCCTCCAAGTCTACAATGACCCCAAAAATGATGCAGAATTGATTTTTATTTTTTATTTTTTTTGCATGTTATTGTTGAATGGCTGTGTCTCGGTGTGTGTGTGCAGAAAAAAGGAAGACGACACACACGCAACAAGATTAGGCTCAGCATCATCCTAACGCAGAGAAGACACAAAGAGAGAAAAAGATATAAAATATATAAACAGACAGAGAGGCGAGCTTCAATCCTTGTTTTCCTGCATGCAGCAGAGATTGATGGCTGCATTCAGGATTTCTACACCCCACTAATTGGATTCACAGGTCATTAGATAAAGTACACGACTGAGACTGTTACAGCCTAAAGACTCAGGAAGGTGAGTGAGAGTCAGGAAAAAGGAGAACGGTGTGAGAGGGGCAGTATTGATGAGGTTGTTTGGTTCGGGACCAATAAAATTTCCTTCCCTTCTGCTGTGTCTCCAAAGCCCTGTTCCACCACGCAGAGGGAGGCTGATCAATAATTTGCGTGGCAAGAAAAGGTGGGGGTTGGAGACAGAGGAAAGAAGGGGTTAGAGGAGAGATGGGAAATAAAGAGAATGAGTTGATGCTTAATGCATGGTTCACTTACACGACTCAAGTTGCCTGTTGTCTCTTCTTTTCAATATATTGTGGTAGGGAGAGGAAACGAGATTAGCCCGACCATTATCTTCCGCAAAAGAGCAGAATGAGTGGAGGAACATTTTATTCTCCCAAAAGCACAAGTCTGTGCCCCAGTTTTGAGTGCAGGGTGACAGGGTAGATTCCAGGTTGGCCCAGCTAGATGGTAGTTCATACAAATGTGCAATTACAACCTAAATCAGCCATCATCCTAAAAGAGGATTTTGTGCTAGACTACCAAATAGAGATTACGAGTTTTCACTGTAGCCCTGCTTTTGTGATTTGTAGCCCAGTGACAAAGTGAGCTCATTGAAAAATGCTGTACATGTTTAGAGAGTCAGCGGGGCTTGTTGTCTTAACATAGGAGGACAAGAGTACAGTCTGCTCAAACACATACAGGCATGCAGATGGCTGTTCATTAATTACAGACGGACTGGGGGAGGGAGTAACGAAGAGACAGACACAGAAAGAGAGAGAGAGAGAGAGAGAGAGAGAGAGAGAGAGAGAGAGAGAGAGAGAGAGAGAGAGAGAGAGAGAGAGAGAGAGAGAGAGAGAGAGAGAGAGGGAGAGAGAGAGAGAGAGAGAGAGAGAGAGAGAGAGAGAGAGGTCAGCTAATGCAGCTAGTATTCTGCCTCTCTCCCTGGACAATTACCTCCGTCTGCCCCAGACCTCTTCTGGCGCTCTTAATCAAGGTGCAGGTGCGTGGGTGTTCATGCGAGTGTGTATGCGCATGTGCATGAGCTCATGAGAAGGGGTTCCTGCCGTCCTCAGCAGTCTCTAGAAGCAATCCGATTAAAGCCTTGCTGCTATGGGGCCTGGCTGCAAGGGCTACAGCTCACCTTGAAAACCCTTTTACACACAACAACTGCTCTTTGAGCATAGAAGTATTTACAAGTGTGTGTAATTATCCTAAAAGAGAATCATCCCTTTACTAGAATTCATGTATTATATATAAGAGGCAATTACTGGTCCATATGTAGTGGTTAAGAGCCTATGCTAACTTAATAGAAGTCTGTGCATTTGCTTGTTATTTCTGGTCATTTTATAAACAAATATGCATTAAAATTTGAGTGAATCAGCCCTGTGATAGACTAGTGACCTATCCAGGATGTATCCCGTCTCTTGCCCTATGACAGCTGGGATAGGATGCAGCCCCCCCTAAAATTGGATAAGCAATTAAGAAAATGGGTTGGATAAATTACACCCAACTCCCAAAAATATTTAGCATTATTATTTTTTAAATCACAAATTTGGTCATTTTCCTTTGGTGGAAGGCCAAAACCTCTTAGGTGGGTTAGGGTTAGGGTTTTTGAAAATGTAGAAAAGGCCTACATATTACACACACACCTTCACTACTCCCCTGTTTCCTAAAGCAGTGTGTGTGGCCCTAGCCACCGCTCACCAAGTCTTCTGTGCTCTGATTAGACAACCAATCTGTTAAAAAACAGGTAATAATCTGGGAGGCTTAGCTGTGGCTTCAAATAGCAACACAAACCCATCCATTACATATACAGGAGTCTTTGCCGAATAAATAGCGGTGACATTACTGTAAACCTGGACCAAAATGAGTTCCGCTTTTTTGTTTACAGCAGTTGGAAAGCACACAAAAGACCAATTAAAAACAATCACATTCGGTTGCATAATGAATTTCAGGCTTCAGTGGAATATTTCCATTTGAACGTTGATCTGCCAACAGAAACACTTATCTGGGTGCACTGACCTTTAGGAAAAATCCAGCATGGAGCAAAGCATTGTTACTGTTAGTGTAAAAAGACACAGTCTGACAGTAACACTATCCAGGATTATACAGCAGACTACTTTAAAAAGATATTCTGCATCTACGTGCAGCCGTGAAACTCATTCTAAAACTGTGCAGTGTGTCATTAAAGGCAATTACCATGTAGCAAACTAACTGCAGCTCTCAAACCATAACACTGCATCCTTTTTTTATTTTTATTTGCATGGACAAAGACAAATCTGTTATTTGTGAACTCAATTTCCCCTTTTGCCAACATAGAGAGCACAGTGTGAGAGATTTTGTGTGTGTATGTGTGGCTGTGATGTATTTTAAGTGTCCCATTGCTCAGAAAACAAGCACCATCTCACTAAAGTGACCGAGCCTGATGAATCAGCTATTCTCATCAGCAAATTAAAAACGAATTTCTTTCTTTATTCAGCAAAAGAGGCAATTAGGCCACATTAGGGCATAAAAAAAAAAAATCAATTGAAAACTGGTGAAGGTCTCCTTCATTAAATCAATCGAACAGCTATATTTCCATTACAGGCATTATTACACTGCCAGTGGACTGCAAAGGTTAGTAATGTTTAAGATTCTCTGAAGGATTTTTATTTGCCCACACAAAAACCTCAGGATGTAATCCATCAGCATTTCAGTGTGATCTATATGAAAATCTCGTCAGACTCGGCCTGATTTCCTTTGGAATTTCTTCTCAACAGTGGTATGTGTTCCCTGTTATGAGATGTCTGGGTGGGTTGGTGCTGAACCTCAGGCTAGCATGAGGAAACGGGGACATGAAAAGGGCCGATAGGGAGTGACAAAAAAGAAAAAAAAAAAAATCTACTCACCAGCTTGAAATCCTGAATGCTACAAATGAAGTAGGGAGTGTTGGGCCGCTGACTCTCAATGTACACACAATCTGCAAGCGAGAAAAAAAGGGAGAAAAAAAAGGTTTTAAAGAAGATGTTCACACTTCTCAAAGCTTTCATGTTTTTAAGCAGCCAGACTCAGTAATATATTATTTTGTGTGCTGTTACCTCTGCTGAAAAGACATTTTTCTCCTTGAGTCAAATTCAATTGGAATGCGAGTAATAGGATTAAGGACTTTTGGAGCGCTACAAGGTTGCCTTTCCAAAGCAAACATTACGCCCCAGGGGAATTATGTTATTGTTCCACTCCATTTATACACCAGTGAGCAATACTAGCTTTAACCTCATCCCACCCCCGAGTCATCACTGTAACTTGTTTTTACAAAATGACAACTATAGCCAGCTACACATCTAGTTAGCTCTGGGTTACTCAGAGAAACAAACCAATAAAAAAAAGAAATATACCCTCTGTCTTCTCATTTAATTTATTAAAAAGCTGTCTAATGACATACAACCCTCACAAGCATCAAAAGAAACCCTCTAACACTGTGTGTGTGTGTGTGTGTGTGTGTGTGTGTGTGTGTGTGTGTGTGTGAGGAGCTGGCCCTGGCCGGCTGTGTGTTTAAATTGAATGTGACTGGTGGTATGGCCAGGTCGTGAACCCTCATCTCTTTAACAAAAACATTCACGCTGCAGAAGACAAAAAACACACAGCCACTTCTGTTGAGGAGAAGAAAAAAAAAAGAGGAGGAGGAGGAGGGGGACACAGCTAATGGTTACTGCTCAGCCTGGCACAGTGCTTTCCAGAAGCAGACAGGTTTTAAAATGATTATTGAGAGTGTTAGAGAGAGAGATGTGAATTCACAAAAGTCAAATTAGCATAATAGTCACCTCTGCCTCTTAGCTGTAACACAAAACCAAGAGTGTGATCAAACTGAGTGTAAAATGATTTATTTTTGGTGTAAAACAGGAGTTTAGACTTCCTCACCAGGCAAAGCAATCAAAAGGCACTGACTTAATTGATTGAAAAACAGATCACACACACACACACACACACACTAACAACTGACCTTCTGCTCACATGGAAGCAGTGCAACTAGCTATCTGAACGCTCCCAGGGCTGGGTGTTCCTACCATTTGGTGCAGCGGAGTGCAGCGTTTCTGCTGCCATTAACTCGCACACACAGCCATGAAGGAGGGCAATATCTCGCAGCTCTGTGAGCTTTGACTCAGGAGGGGGGAAAAAAAAAAAAGAGCCACCAAAGGTAACATTTACACTGACAACACAAACGGCTGGTGCTCATCTCACTAAAACACCTGCTGAGCTGCTCCTCGCAGAAGTATTATGCCACACTTTCCCTAACAAAAGATCCACGGCCACCTTTTTTTTTTTTCCCCTTTTCCAATGACTGACACTGCCATCATCTGTTATTTATTTGTTTGTGTCAACAGAGTTATCGATCTGGCTGTGGTTTATCTTACTGCTTGCAGAGGAAAAGAGAGGTGGCAAAAGATATTAAATGACTCTGACACCCAAGATACCATTTGTAGAGGGGCTGGTGTGTACATGTGCGCCTGTGACATCATGGGCTTTGTTTTTTTGAGAGGCTG
>VUQI01025752.1:0-21132 GCA_015106735.1 Paratilapia polleni | reverse complement strand
GGCTCTGGGGAGGCCAGTCCATGACTGATAGAGTTCCATTGTGTGTTTTTCTATCCAGGTATGCTTTTACTGCATTGGCAGTGTGTTTGGGATCATTGCCATGCTGAAAAATGAAGCTGGTGCCAATCAAACATTTCCCAGATGGTATTAATACTGTATTAATACTGTTACGCTTATAATTCCATCATTTTTGACGAGATCCCCAACACCACTGGCTGAAATGCAGACCCAAACCATGACAGAGCCTCCATTGTGTTTTACAGTTCTTGTGTAATTTGGCATACCTCAGCATTTTCTCTCTCTTTCCTTTCTTTAAAAATGACTTCTTGACAGCCATCCTTCCACTGGGAGCATTTCTGATGAGGCTTTGGCGAACAGTAGATGGATATGACTTTCAGATACTGTTCATCTGCTGTAGATAGTTTTTTAGGCCTGCCACTTCTTCTTTTGTCCTCAACTTATGTACAGTTACCTCAGAGGACACAATGCACAGCATGCCAAGATATGCCAGATTTTCAGCTAATATTTCTTTGAGAATCACCTTGTTGGTCAAACTGTGTTATCTTTGACATTTTAGCGTAACAAGCAAAAACAAAATGGTCAGGTGCAAGGACTGGACTGTAAATGAGTGAAAAAGCAGCCAATGCCCAAAGAAAAACTTTGAAAGACCTTTAGAAAGCCTGGAAAACTATTGCTCAAAGAGCACTTTAAAAAAAATTACACGAAAGTCTGGCTCCTTGGAAGCAACATATAAAGATATGAGGGTTGACTCCAGACTTTTGCAGAGTACTGTATTGAAAATCAAGTTCTGTTAATTTACAACTGTAGGTTATATAGCAAGTGTGCATTGTGAGCCATATGCATGCAAATCTTTGGTAAGAATAATAAATTTAAAAAAAAGGATGTTTTAAGGCAAAAGCCCCCTTTATAATGTTTGCACATGTGAATTAATCAAACCTGAGATATTCTAGTTAAACACACACACACAGTTAAACATTTTGGTCAGAGGTCCTGAGTGCTTCTGTAATGCTTGCTGTGGTCATGTGGCACGAGCTACTCCGAAATAATGCCTTTAGTCGTGGCTAAGCTAAGCATTGCTCCTCGATTCCAATATTTCCGAATGCACCTGAAGGCGACAGAGACCCCTCATCCCGCACATCACAGTGACGTCCTGTGCGGATACAGCAGACAGATGCCCTCACTGCTACAGTCCCAGGTCCACAGCCTTAACATTTTCTCCATGTAAAAGGGCGTTTTAAAGCCTGGGGGAGCAGCGGCAGCAGAATGCAGCGGAGCGCAGTGGTCGTGGTGGCGGATAAAACGAGCCTGAAAAGGCCGTTTATTTTTGCAAATTCCGTCCATATGGTAGGAAATTTGAATTATTTTTTCCCCCCAATGCATTCAAAGCAAAGGGGCCTGTGTGATTTCTTTTTATAGGATTAAGTAGTTCATTTGTTGTCGTATTCTCACTCAAATCAATTAATCAAGAATTAAGCGAAACCAAACAAGGCTTTTTGTCTGTATCTTCTCCGTCAAGATTATGTACTGTGTTGAAATGCATGCTGCACGTTTTTGCCAGTATGTGTTTAAGGTTATACACAAAGAAGTGATCAGATTGGAGGGGAAAAAAATCGCCATTGTGATAGGTTTCTACGTTAACAAGGATAGCCATCCTTTTTTATCTTCACCTCAACATCTTCCCCTAAATGATATATGTAGTATTCTCATATTGCTAATGTTTACAGTGTGTTGTGTCTCTCAGCTGAGTCACATGTGAAGGCCTTCTGTTTTGCTGTGCTGTTACCTTGCTATTCAGTAATCCTGCCTTCCATTTGCACTTAAAGGAACTGCTGCTCCTTTAAGAAGTGGCACCCGTGATTTAAGTCACAAATTGAGAACTTTGGAGGTGCTACATTCCCAAGCTGCAAAACAAACAGACATATTAATAACCTAAAATACTTATTTCATTCATCCTCTGTAGCCTTGCACACTGCATTCTCATGTCCTCTTAACTCACAGCAATTTGCAGACTTAACACATGTCTGTGCTCTTTTCTCCAAAGGCGCTGTGCTTCTTCATGCTGACCATGACAGTAGCTTGGCACAGAGACCTCTTACAAACTGGCAAAGTAAGACTGGCTTCTGATGTTTTGTTTTTTTTCTGACTGGATGAAAGTAGTTTCAGATGTAGGTATTTATTAGAGGCAGCAATAACTCTGTCAGGGGAGACAGCTGGAGAATTATGCAGGGGTCTGGTTGGTCAGAACCTGCTACAGCAGCCTCCTTTTTTATAGTGTCTTGTCTCAGAAGGGATTCATTTAAGCTCGTCTTGTGGGGAAGTATATGCCTGTTGAAGTGTCCTTGGGCGAGACAGTGAGTAAGCCTCATGCTAGGTGCACTATTCTCAAGACGACACTTTTGTAGCCACGCTATCTTGGGAATGCATCCTTGAAAACAAAATAAAAATGAATATATATATATAAAATATAATAAGTGTAAGCGAATTTCAGCTTGGGCAAAATCTTCCACAGATATTTGATCTGAGGCTTATTCATTACATAAAACAATAACTGACAAGCCCAGTCAGTGTATCATTTTAACACCACTGTGGTTTTTCTCTTCAGATGGTGTCCAGTGTTTCTGTAGTGATGATGTACATCATAGAGATCGGCTGCCTGCTGCTCTCAGTGCTCGGCGTCTTTGGAGCCTTCAAAGAAAAGAGATGGTGTTTGATCCTGGTAAAAACTTATCTGGATTACTACTCTGCATGTGTGTGTCCTGCTAACAGAAACTTCTTTCAATTTCTTTGTCAATGAACTGTTACTGGTTTTGTGTGTGTACAGTATGCAGCCGGGATGGCAGCAGCCAGTCAAACAATAATTGTTAAAACAGCACTAAGTTACCAAGATATATATGAGGTATGACATTGCTTGAAGGCCTTACAGTAAAACATCACTTAAAGACAATAAAAGCCTTTAATGTGGTATGTCTTGATATGCAAAGAACAGATTTGAATGCGATTTCTTTCGCCTCAGAAACGTGTGGTCCGTGAGGAGTCCAAGCTGCTGTCCATGATGCCACTCACTACAACAAGCAAAGCCAACAAGACACTGCTGTATAGTATTCAACAAGAAGTAAGCAGCTGTTATTTACAGTAGGTAGCTTATAGGGCCCAGTTTTTAATACTGTCTTTAATATATGTTTGTTTAAGTTCTCCAGCTCAAACACCTTAATTTAATCTTTCTATTTTTTTGCTGTATTTAATTTCAGTTTGGCTGATTAGTATCCCAAGTTGTGGAACTGCATTTCCCATAATGCTTTGGGCTAAAAACAGAACGTGTACTGTACTTTTGCCAGGAAGTCTGTCACTTATTTGTGCCCTGCTTATTCAACCCTTAGTTTGGTGGCCATTAAATGCATGCTGAATCAGCTTTTAGCAGCTCTTGAATCAATGTGTGGGTGTTCTAACACAAATGCATGTTTCTGGTTAAAACACAAACCTTCTTTCTTGTATGAAAAAGACCAAAAGTGTGTCGACTTTACTCTTCTTGTTTACAACTAGCATAGTGTGAAAGTGCTTTGTTCTCAGTCATGCAAGCCAGAAACATCTGCTATTACTTGTTCTGTGGTCACTGCAGACCACTGCTGTCATAGGTATATACTGAGGCCTGTTTTTGTTTCTTTCGGCCACCTCAGGCAAGGAAATGTTGGCTCCCACGCATTGTGGTTAGACAGAAGAATAGGGGCGTTACAATAGCAAAGTTCAATTTATACCCTGGCCCCTTGCTTGCATGGCAACCCCCTCCTCTGACACCCTGAGTCTCCCTGAAATTCTCTCTTTCAAATAAAGACAAGAAGTGACCCCCACCTGTAGGTGAAACTTCCCAATACCCAATACCATACCAAAGGTCAGAAATGACTGTTTGAAACTTGAATGAATTTTTAAACTTTTTCGCTAAATGATACAAAGAAACAGTGTTTTTCTAACATCTTGTACATGTATATTGGACCTGCTTTTAACTTGGCGTCTGTTTGTGTATCACCTCCAGTTTGAATGCTGCGGTCTCATTGAAGGCTACAAAGACTGGGGCTCTTCCATCCCTCCATCCTGTAACTGTCAGTATCCAGGAAAATGCGTGAGTATCTCCCCCTTATAAAGAGTGGTGATCGCTATGTCGATGTGTGGTTGTTTAGTGACACATTGTCTTCTAGTCATTGAGGCACTTGAGGGAAAATTAAATATGTCAGTTACCTATAATTTTTTCTCACACTTTATCACTTCTCAGTTATCATTTCTGTCAGGTAAAACCAGCTTGAAGTCACAATAGCCTTTCCCCAAAGCAAGTGCTAGTCTTACTTGTATGTCTCTGTGTGTATCTGACTTCATGTTAGTGTGTGGGGTGAGCAATAATGTGGGCGTTACTCAAAAAAAGTAATATATTACACATTACTTTTTAAAACTGGTACTTTCTCCCTGTAGAACATAATTTACATTGTAACCTAGTGTTATATAAGAAGCATTTCTATAGTACTTTTCTAGTCTTACTGACCATTCACAGCACTTTCGACTACAAGTTACATTTTTAAACATATGTTCATACAGCACTGTAGTCTATACACTTAAAACACTTTATCTACCTCACATCAATGGCAAATTTAGAATCACCAGTTAACATAACATGTATGTCTTTGGACTGTGGGAGGAAAACCGAGTGGCTGGAGGAAACCCACGCATGCACAGGGAAAACATGTAAACTCCACATAGAAAGGCCCCAGTCACGACTCAAACCAGGAAGCTTCTTGCTTTGAAGCGATGGCACCACCATGCCACCCTGTGTTAAAGTAGCAAGTTACACTGCTTCTTACTTTAGTTTTGAGATGCACTGTAACAAATTACCGGTTAATAGTAACGCAGAGACAGAAATCCCTGTGTGTGTCCTCCCTATTAAGGAGGACACACACACAAGATCGTTCTTTTTTCATCTCTGTCTCTGTCATCTTTGACTGTTGGGGTTAGCATATACTCAGCTTTAACCTCAGTCTGGGTTTTTCTTGCTGCAGATGCTTGGAAAGAGCTGATGTTGTGTTAGTTAATCTTTTAACAGTTTAGTTAAAAGTGTATCAACTTAAGTTGGTAACTTATTTGGGTTTACACTGTAGTTTCACCTGCCGTGACAGTTTGTTATTCCGAGCAACAATAGTACAATCTGAAAGGGAACAAGCAATGCAAAGGAGAACTGTGAACTAGCTTTATAACCCCAATTAAAATATTTGGCGATGAGTTTGTTGTATTATGCAATGACATTTTGTACTCTTCAACAGATTCGACTACGAGGCAGTGCCACACTTGGGGCTCCGAAGAACCAGTATGTTTATCAAGAGGTAAAAAAAATCTTATCTCTGTTAAGAAACAGACTACTGGTACAGCAAACTATTGATTTCATATAGATGTTCTTTCAAATGTTTAAATTCCAGCAGCATTTTTGACCCCTGCACAGTGGAGCATTGTCTCTTTGCTGGAGGGGTCCCAACACCCATGTTTTACAGTATACTACAGTACTATACCCAGGTCACTTAAGTTTTTCATACTCCTTTACTTCAAACCCTTCCGTACTTTCGCTTTTCTTTTCCCAGCCTTGCCTCCCAATTTATGTTTCCGAACTGAAGCTTGCATTCTCATTGGCGATGGGTATACAGTTTGGAAGCGGGGTGTTTTGGGTATGTTTTTTTATTTAATGCATTTATATGTTTGGTAAGACCTTACACAGCTATAAATGTAACATTTCTGTGAAAAGCATGTTGAAATACTTTCCTTGTGTTAACTTCTGCTTTCAGGTTGTTTTACTTGTTATGAGCATCAAGCTGATGGACCAGATCAGAAGGAAACAGGAGTTTATGGCTCTTCTCGAATCAAACAGATACGTTCCCGGTGCTTTCTAGACACCTGCTATGTTTTAATACACACTTCCAAATTACTGTCAAGCATACATGGTTTGAATTTGCACATAATGCTGTATTCTGTAACCTGGCTACTTTGTGCTATAGCAATATATGTTATGATTTTCTATGTGTTGATGCATGTTTAAAAGTAATCTACTTGCGCACAGTAGATAAGTTTTAAATGACTCTTCTGCCTTACTGCTGTAAAAAAAAAAGAAAAGAAAAAAAAAGCAATTTAACGACATTAACCAATCTTAAATAATTATCACATTTTATATGCTTTTTGTCACATCTGAAATTGTTATTAATGAGTATCCTGCTGAGTCTTTTTTTATGATTTCTGCCTTTTTGTTTTGTACGTTAAGACTTTGGATATATTTTGATATGATTTATCTCCGTCCGTCATCAGTGAGTCTTTGTAAAGACAGATATTAATATGCTCATCTACTTTCATATTTCATTCCAAACTTTTCTCACTGGAGCCAACTGTAAGTTCATCCATTAGTGAGTTTTGACTTGCATCCTCTGGACTTAACACACATATTTAAATATTAGCACTTATCTTAAGCACACATTGAATTTTCAGCATTAGATCAACCGATAATCTTTGAAAAATAATATTAATAAGCTTTATGTAGCAGCTTTTTTTGAAACACTGTTTACAAAGTGCTTTGATTGATCATTTAGCAATGCATTTTCTTTGGGTGAATAATCAGGTTAGACAAGGGAATGAGTCACATGTCTCATTGGGACAACAGAATGTTTTGATGCCTTGTTATGCATACTGAATATCTGAAACCTCGTCGCTGATTTCAGTTTTCCTTAAAGCACAAAAAGCGAGTAGATCGTGTGTGATCATGTCCACTAGGGGGACAGGGGATTCTGTTTTGTTGCACATACTGTAGACACGCAGTAAAATCGTCTTTTGTTTTGATGTTAAGGTTTGTACAAATGTTGGCAAGGCCGCTGGAGAGAGGTTGTGAGAGGCTCTTGGAAAATGTGTCACCCATATTCTTGTAGAGTCTGTAACGCTCCAAATGATGCCACTCTCACCGAAGAAGCCTTTATGCCACATCACGTCTAATATAACTTGCTGCATGAGCTGCCTGCTGTTGAAATGTCTACTTGACTCATATACTGTCGAATTAATTTAATCTGAAACAGCAGATCCAGTGTCTACCTGTGCACTTTAACCATTAATGCCTAATATACAATATGTTCTGGCAATGTATGGTATTTTATTTCTGTCATATACTTTATTTTTTATTTATGGGATGAAATTATGTAATATTTTGTAAATAGAAGAAATAAAATGTGATTCTTGTTTCTTGTCTTCATTTTATTTTGTTTTCTTGGAGCACTGAAATTACATGTCCTTGTGATATCATTAACAAGTCAAATTTCTTCCAGCCCAAAGTGCTGATCCCAACAAAACATACACTCACCGGCCATTTCATTAGGTACACCTGTTCAACTGCTCATTAATGCACATATCTGATTAGCCAACCACAAGACTGCAACTCAATGCATGTAGGCATGGAGAAGACGGTGAAGATGACCTACTGAAGTTCAAATGGGGAAGAAAGGTGATTTAAGTGCCTTTGAACATACACTTTGGGCCCCTTAGTACAAATTGAGCATTATTTATTTAAACAATGCCACAGCCTACTTGAGTATTGTTGCTGACCATGTCCATCCCTTTATGACCACAGTGTACCATCTTCTGATGGCTGCCACCAGCAGGACAACGTGCCATGTCACACCATCTCAAACTGGTTTCTTGAACATGACATGATGAGTTCACTGTACTCAAACGGCCTCCACAGTCACGAGATCTCAATCCAATAGAGCACCTTTGGGATGTGGTGGAACGGGAGACCTGCATCATGGATGTGCAGCCGACAAATCTGCAGCAACTGTGTGATGCTGTCATGTCAATATGGACAGAAATCTCTGAGGAATGTTTCCAGCACCTTGTTGAATCTGTGCCATGAAGAATTAAAGCAGTTCTGAAGGCAAAAGGGGGTCCAACCAGGTACTAGCAAGGTGTAACTAATAAAGTGTCTAGTGAGTGTAGAATGTTTATGATCTTGTGCCTTGATTTGATGAGCTATTAAAACAAATTTGGAATTGCATTTATTGTTCTACTGAGCTGACCTAAGAAATGCAATGACCACTGTCTCAGTTTTAAAATGTGACACTTACTCAATTGCTGTTCTTTATGTCCTATTTATGCTCTATTCCTCTCTGTTTTTTAGAGGGCAATTTTATACTCTTTTACTCCGTTCTATTTACACAAATATTAAGCTTCCAAATGAAAGCAGATTGTTGTGAATGAAGCTAGAAAATCCTTAAAATAATAAAACATAAGCATTTAGGGAATTCTGCCTGCAGAGCAAGCACTGAGGTCCTGTAAGTAAAAATGCACAAGTATTAAAAAAAACTTGCATGAGTTGCAGCTTGCAGTCAAATTCCTGCATTAAAAAACTTAGTTGTAGAACTACAGATATTTGCAGTAAATTTACTTCAATAAAAGTACTGATTGTGCAGCAGAAAGTCCCTGTGACTTATATGCGTCATTATCAGACTGTCAATACTGATGCAATGGTGTGTTTGTATAGCTGGTCAGGGTGGAGCTTGTTTTGCGTACTTTAGTTTGATAGTTTTGTTCAGTGGCTCCCAACCTAGCAGTTGAGCCCCTCCAAGGGTCACCAGATAGATCTGGCCAGGTGTGAGGTGGTGTTGAAAAAGAAAATAATAACAAATTATACATAAACCTGTATTCTGTATAGTGAACAATTTCTTTGATTTGTACTTTACAAGCATTGGACAACTTTACATTTTTTGGTACATGAGTGTTCTGAATGAAAGGTTTTCAGAAGCTATATAAAACAGATGTGTCTTTGGTTAGGTGCTGAAAACACAAACATACAGACATCTGAAACTGGAGGAGGGACTGCTACTACACAGGGTTTTTTTTTTTTTTTAAAGGAACACAGCTAAAAATGTTGGAAGACCTTTTTGGTTTGTGTTTAATCAGTTTATTGAAATGTAGAAATGTCTATGTGAAATCTAAGTCTAAAAATTTAAAAGTACCTATGGAACAGGTCAAACTTTTAAGTGATTTTGTTTTCTTTGCAAGACTTTCTTCCATGTTTGCTTAGTTATGAAAGCTGTACAGATTGAGCAAAGATCTGAGAAGTGAGCTTGTAACCAAAGGATTACACAACTTGAATACCAACCTGATTTCATCATTACTTGTTTTAATCTGATGTTACATTCTTTCGTCTAAAAAAAAGGATGCTGTATCACTTAACATATCTTCTTCAACTGTCCCATCAACCCAGGAAGCAAGAATCAATACAAAAACTGCATTTCTTTTGATGATATCAGTTGCGTTACAGAATTTACACAGTTAATGCCTCCTGTACATTTTCCCTTTGTTCTTCTACAGTGGATAAGGGAGCGAGAGCGGCTGTCATACAGGAAGGCTAAAGAAGAGGCTGGTTTAAGCAAGGATTTGTTTCTTTAGCAGCTGATCTAAACGATACAGCGCAATGAACAAAGGTACCTGATAGTGAACACCAGTATGTAGCAACCACATCTTATTAAATATGACGGTATTAAAAATGTAAAGCTTTCAATGCAAAAAAAAATGTTTACACAAAATTTGACAGAATACAGAAATCTTAAAAGATACCAAACCATGAATCATTATTAAAGCTTTAATTCACCCATAATATCCATCAGTGCTTTTTGGAGAGCATGTTAGCTTTAAATGCTGCATTTTCACTCGGCTCCTTGCTTGCCAGTGCTGATATCTCGAATCAAAGGTGCTCAATTACAAATCCATGTTGGGGTAGAATTACCACCAATCTCTAGTGTGAACACAGAGCACAAACATACTAAGTGGTTAACACACTTTGTCACTTATCGTATCCCTTTTGACTATAAGTGGACAGAATTGTGTATGGTTACCACAGCGGGAATAAACTCTTTCACAGTACTGTTTGTGGCATAGCCCAAAATTTACCGCTCATAAATGTTTCATCAGGGATTACATAAATGAATAAAGGCCTGCAGGATTTAAAAAAACAATACCCATAACAATGAAGTTCAAAATGCACTTGTTGGATATGATATATTCAATATAAAACAATCATCATAAATACATCATTTGTATCCTTGTATTAATCCCATTGCCTCCAAAGTTTGTCTTAGCTTTACTTAATATGCTGACATTATGACCATCACTGCTGTGAGCAGCAGAAACAAATACAAACAAAGAAATCAGGAGCACTCTGGAACCTCTGTGAGGGTGGTGTAGTTGCCTGCTTTTGCCTCTGCACTGTAGGCCACTGCAAGGGTGTCTTTCTTCTGATCCAGCTGGCACAAGATGGCTATACACAATACTACTGACAACACCTAAAGGGCAGTGAAACAGAAATGCTTTTTTAAAAAATTCCTATTCATCTTTTCTTGTTTCTTATACTGCATTGAATACAGCTGCAATTTTAGAAAGAGGCAGAGGAGGGCAGAAAAGTCAAAGAAAATAAAAAGGCAGGTTTAGAAGAGCAGCAAAGATGCACATTTGCTCACCTCAGAGTCTTTTAAACTTCATCCATTTTGGTAATCTGTAGTTAGTTACTCTTGTTTGAGAGAGATATTTGCTGCAGTGCCTATAATACACTTTTTTCCCCCAGTTTGTTTGCTACAACTTTTTTTGTGTCAAATTTGGTCTGTTTTGCAGGAAATCTTGTTCCATTTAAAAATTATTTTCAAAATTCACCATTATTTATGCACAGTAAGTTTTTAGGATTGAAAAAGTTGCAGAAATTATGAGAATTTTGAAACCCTATTTATCTGAAGGTCTTAGTGGAAGAAAGGTTTTAAGGGGAAAAAAATAAATACATTTGACAAATGGGAAAACTTGAATTAACCAAAACTCCAGATGAGATGAGATTTTGTCAACAGCTGCAAATTACTGCACAGTTCCATTAGAGTTAATAAATAAATAAAGTAAGTTGGCTTCATCAATAATGAATGCCACAGGGGGCATTAGTGCACTTACCCACAATAATAAGACTCCCAGTATTACACCCAACACAATCCTCAACATATGCATTTCGCTCTCAATGAAGTACGGAAGACATCCCTAAAACAGGAACGGATTAGTGAGATAAACATGTAGAAATGGAAAAAGTTCTTACATTGCAATTGCATCAGTTTACAGTGTAACAACTTACAGAGTTTATGCAAGTACCTGTACATAAAAAAGAGCATTTCGAGGAGAATGTCTTTAATACCTTTTCATAAATCAAAATAGGCTGGTCATTCTTCTGCCCGTTAAACAGGCTGCTGTTTCTAGGAGCTGCCACCTAGAAAACAGAGACAACTTTATGAATGACTTTACGAATGACTAATGCATTGTAACAGGCTTTGAGGTCCCCTCCTCCGGTCTGCATATCCTTTTATCCCCAATGGGTACATATCCCCAGGTAGTCCCCACCTCTGTTTGGATTGGAAGCGGTTAGAGTTATAGCTTTGAGCGTATTTTCCATTACACCAAGTATGGGAAAAAATTACATTTTCAACCTGATGATATTGCTGTGGGAAAGCTAATGGACTATCACTCAAGGTTTTTGAGACATACTTTTGTTCAGACCACAAATGTAATCATCCTAGTGGCCCTAGATGAAAATCAAGAGACATGAGGCTGCATCCTCAATGTCTGTGCAAAATCCATTCAATCCATGCAAATATTTTTTGACATGTCTGGACCAAAATGTTCAATTAACTAACTCAATAGCACTGCCTGTGTCATTTTGCTTATAAAATTATATGGTACTAATGGCTCAGTCACACCAGAGTAGGTCGCCTAGTGGGAGGCAACCTGTCTCCAATCAATGGCAGTCTGTCTGGGACTGACTGCAGTCAGTCTCAGACAGATTTGCAAATAATTGCTGACTAATTTATAAATGCAGACAGACTGCCATCATGTTGCATTCGATCCAAGTCAGTTTGCGCCAGTGAGCATGACTCATCTGTGACACATCTCTTTGCAATAATGGACTCGACTCAACTGGTTGCCAACTGGTTGTATTATAGTTCTATTCCTATATCAACGCGAGGTTGCTGAGCGGCAATGTCATTTTGCACTTAAATCAAAGTCCTGCAGCAACTACGTCACTATTTGTGGAAGAATTTCTGTTTCAAATCTATGAAGTTCAGGCTGGACTCTGAATGTAAGTAGTTAATGTGAATTTCTGTTAAGTGTGAGTTTCTGTGTATATAGACGGCGACAGATTTGCGATTTTCGCCAATTTATCACAGTTAATCATCATATTATCACATACAGATTGCATGTAATTGCCAACTTGACCTGATTCAATTGCAAACTGATAGCAGACTGATTCTGTCTTATTGCCGTTTTATCGCCGTCTTGACACACCAAAGTCACTTTGACGACAGCAACTGACCGTGAGGGGTCCCTGTCTTCAAAGCAACCATTTTATAGGCAATGAGACTGCAAGTTCATTGCACGCAGTCGCAATAATTTTGGTCGTGCCACAGTCTCCAACTACTATTTTCCCTAGTGTGACTGCAGCAGGAGCTTGGTGATATTTGGACTTTGTGCTGCTTTGGGAGGAGGTTGGGTTTCATAAATGAAAAGTAAATGAAAACTTTAATTGCTTCTCCATGACAAAGTGCATCCTTTGAATTCTACTGTTAATACTATAGCTGATATCAATGGGTCCTATTACACAAGATGTCAGTGAAGAAATGGTAGCTGTCACACTCACACATGACTCAATGGACTCTTCGGTGCACAGGCAGGATTCTGGGATGTTGTACTTCCAATCCTGGTAGCTCTCAAGTCCGCAACACTCCAACTGAGTAGGAAGTCAGAGAAGAAAATAAGAATACGTGGAGAGAACCGCAAAACAACCACCTTCTACAAACAGTTAAATTTGACAAAATCGCATCTGATTTGCGCTACTGAAAAATGTATTGGTCGTGCCAGAACACTTTGCTTGTGTTTTTGGAAAAATAAGTCTCATAGAAACACTTGGCTGCATTTTTTCTTTTAAACATCAAAACAGCTACTTTAAGTTGATAATATTATTAGAAGCACATGTGCCTAACATCCAGTTAACTTAAGCATCAGCATTTCAGCTGCTTCCTTGTCATAAAGGGTCACCACAGCAGGCAGCTCTGCATGTTTGATTTGGTAGAGTTTTACACTGGATGCCCTTCCTGATACAACTCCAAAGGGGATTCGTGTCTCTAGCTGGAATTGAACCAGCAAGCTTTCACTTGTCAAGCAAATCTGTAAACCATTACACTATTGAATCACTGAGTTTAGCCTTTAGCCTTATATGTTATATGTGAGCTTTGTTTTTAATTATTATTGTTTTACCATCTCCCAAAGTACTTAACATTGCAATTCTATGAGGTTATGCTCACAAAAGCAAGTGCATTTCCTGCTGCATCCACTACTGTTGGTCACAGGCATCTCTGTGACATCATGGCTCTGATTTCCTCGTGCTATGTTTACACTACTGGTTTCTTCTTCTTTTCAGTGCTGCAGTGATCTGCAAAATGCTGTCATCCGAACAACCTCAAATTCACTTACTCGTGACCCCCCCCCGGAGTTAATTGGACAGGGTTGTTGAGATAGGTGAATAAAAGACACACATAGATTTCAGTACACAATTAGGCTTGAACTTCATTACGAACCCATGTACATTCTCACTCACATCCTTACAACACCAGGTTACCTACTTCTGTCTGTACGTCGTTGAGGACTTCTATGGTGCTATCAGTAACATTAGCCAGCGGCAAAATGTTCAGGTATTGCTTCTTCAGCTCTTCAGCTATCTGCACAACAAAAACAAAGTAATACAAAAATTACAAACAGTTTAAAAAATATATCTTCTAAAACACATTTTGGATTCACTAAATGCACAAAAACTCACACAAAAAACACAGAAGCTCAACATGTTTAAAGTCAGCTTACCTTAGGTTGCGAAGCCAGTCCTTGAATATTACCCACCAACATGAAGAGACTGCTCAGAATCATTCCAACTGCAAACTGACATGCACACACACAGAAATAAAAGAAGAAATAAAGATCCATTTCTATTATAAATTGTTATTTACTTTAATATAACTACCAAGATAAATGTAATCTTTTGCTTTACCCACCACTATTAGAGCCCATTTCTTCTCTTTCAAGACACCGAATGCACCAACGATAGTCAAGACAATAATTACAACAGCAATAACATACATAACATGTATGGCTGCGATCATGTGTTCTACCTGTGGAGAAAACACATAGAACCAGGTCAGGAGTGAGCAGGGGAGTAACTTGACTTCAGTGTCCCATGCACATGTTGTGTGTTATTAAGGATACTAAAGGACCTTGGTTGAATGTGGGTTGGAATAATTTTATTATTATTATTTTTTTTTTTTTACCCAGGCAGTTGTTTTCTTCTATAATTTCAGTATAATGCTAAAAACATTTGGCAGGAACTTCAAATTTGCTTACTTGTTTTGTCACTAATTGCTGCAGAGTAAGATGGCCTACAAAATAGTTACTGTTGGTTAGGTGTGATGTAGTAAATACACACAGATACACACACAAACAAATTGCATGTACCATAATGAAAGTTTTTTTTTTTTTATAAATCTCCCCCTCCTGATAGATTACTGCAATACATGCATTACCTCTTCCTGTTGGTGTAAGTGTCCATGGCTAAAAAGACTGAATCCCAGCAGCAGCAAACTGATGATCTGCAAAAGCAGTAATACACAGTGCATTACTTTCAAAGCTGCAACAGGCAATCATTTGGATTATCTATCACAGAATAGTAAATAATGTCCCGTATAGGTTTCCTAAATTCACAAGTGATTGGTTTCAAATACCTTATCCTAAAATTAAAAAAACAAACGTCACACATTAATAATTATATTCCGTTACAACTGAAATGATTTAATTCTGCTGAGCAGAATTAAGATGACTATGAAAATATGAAAGCCTACTGAGTTAGAAGGTTTTCTTTGTACTACAACAATGTCATAGCTACTGAACCTCTTTACAGTGTTGCTATTTTTTAAATACTCTGTATGTAAGGCGAGCAAGTTGTTGCACAACCCAGATAAACCCTGATATGAATCCAGGCCATAAGCTAAGTAGCAAAACTGACAAAGCTGCAATTCTGTTTCCTGACACTCTTTATCCACCAAATTTCAGGGACCACTAATCAAATTTTAGCCACTAGGAGGAGGCAGTGTTGTCAGTGCTGATGAAAACACCAAAAGCTAGCTAGGTAGCTAACCATAGCAGAATTTGTTTCTGTTTCTGCGAGCGCCACATGAGTTTTAGTGTTGTTTGTGCTTTATATGTGTTATATTGTCATCTTGGCTTTAGAAAAACTTCGTAATTTCTGTGGTCAGAGACTCAAAGGGTTGCTAAAGTGCGGACAGTCCAGCTGTCCAACTTGTGATGCCTGTGTTCAATATAATGTAGAGTTGCACTATGGACGTGTACCAACATAAGGACTGAGACACACTGTCACTCACTGGCCTCTTCACACCAGCTTGCTTAGCTGTGTCTCATTTAACATCCTTCCTCACTTTTTTCCCTGTAAACCTTTTTCACTGCTGGCATTTTGACTTGTGGAGGCTGATGACGGGGGTCACTGTCGTGGCTTTTTGGGACACTTAATGGAACTGAGCCACCATTAATTAAACCTGTGCTTTGCCTACCATAACTGTCTGCCATGAAAACGGCAATTTCCTAATATATACATGTATATACCAACAGTCCTTCCCCAGTCTTTTGCCAGATGTTCACATCTGTGCCTGCTCGTTTTTATATAAGCGTTTAGCTTTTCTTAAAATAAAGTCGCAGAACTGTTCCTGCCTGTCTTGTGGTCTGAATTTTGTCCCTCCTTTTTGTTGCTTATCGTAAACCATGACAGCAGAGATAAAGGAGCTGTCTCAACATGTGAAAGAAAACATTTGAATGAGCCTTTGAGCCTGGGAACTGTAACTGGTTTGGACCCATGCATTAGCAGGATCTTTCACATAACCAGGGCAAGACCTGTATGACAAGAAGAAACCCATTCCAGCACTCAAATATGGATCAACAATTGACTGGTCTATTATGTTGTGGTGTGTTGTTACAGGAACTGGCAACCTAAGAGATTAGCATCTACATAATGTGCTCAGTGCATGAAATGAAGCTTGATAATCACTCCACTTTCCAGCAAACCAATGATCCAAAGCACTGATCCCAGAAAATCAAAGCTCAGGTATGCTTCATGGAATGTACTTGTGGTCATCTTAGTTCCAGGACTTTGATGTAGTTTACAGAAAGCACTGACATCTGTGAAACCCAACAATACTCTTCAGGACATAAGAAATGGGCTGAAATTCAATAAAAGGAATCCGAACATGTTGGACTCATCACTAAAATGACGGGCATAACTGCTGGAAAAGTTAATTCAGCTATACATAGTTATGTTAATATAATAAATGACTGTTAGTGATGAGTGTTTCTTCACCTTTTTGATGTTTAACACCAGCTGTTACAGGCCAGTGTTAATCTTAGTGAAGCTTACAAAATGTGTTTCTGTTCTAAGAGCTCTGGGCCGAATCATGCGCTGGGTACACAGCTTAAACAGAAACTCAAATGCTGTTATAAATCAGTAAATACAAAGCAACCAGGAGGGAGTGATCAGACACATAGTGACAGTTAAATGATAACATGAGGGGACACACTGCCTTAGCAAGAAAACATGTTGCATAATCCAGTGCACATCAAATGCGGGAATAATGACAAGAAAAAGGAGGGGAAGACAAAATTAACAGGTTGGATAAACCTGAGAATTACATGGAATAATTACCACCCACTGAGGTCTGGTCCGGCCCAGATGTTTTATCAAGCTGGCGATGCTGGCGCACAGTCAGCAATGGCATGTGTAAAGTGTGCCAAGAGTGGGTCACATTCTTGTAGCCACACCTGAACCACATGTTTGTCAGTACTGGGTTTTTTGTTTTTTTTCCCCCTCAGCGGTTCCATTTCTCTGTCCTCCTCTAGAGGAGGATTTTCTTCTTTTCTTTGTTTCTTTAATCCCAACAAAACAAGCAATATATGTCATCACATTTTGGATTTTGGGAAACATAATACGCATTTTGGCGTTTTTTCTTTCTTTTCTTTTTAATAGACATTAATGGACGGCATCAATTAGGACTACAAACATTCTAAAATTATAATATACATGTAAGCTCGTTTTACATCATATTATAGTTTCAAATGTTACCAGCAGATGGGTTGATTGTTGATTGATGCTTGAAGCATTATGATTCGTTTGATATGACCCCTAATTTAATTATTTAAAATATATCGCCGTTTCTTGGAGAGAGTGCTGCTTCTTTTCTGTCTCTGTGTTTATTCCAACATGTCTTGAATAAATAAAACTGTAAAGTTCCCCCTACAACCCTTAAATAGCAGCTCGACTAAGTTAAACTGAAAAGGGTTGAATTTAACTACAACAGACGGCTATTACACATTTTCATGCAAGGTACGAGGAGTGGTCTCGACATCTGCACTTAACACAGGCACAAGAAAGGGAAAAACACTTACCGCGATCACACTTATCACGACAATGTAACTCCGTTTCAACCAGACGTTTGCTCTTCCCATTTTTGCTTCTCCCGAACTCACTGCACGAGCGAAATTTCCCTTCAAAAATGAATTTGCGTGCTATCAAGAAATAACCCTGCGTTTAAAGAAACGAAACTTGCGCACAAAAAGTGGCGAGTGACAGGAAATCCCTGCGTTGTGTTGGTTGAAGTCCCATCCCAACAGTCTGAGCTCCCCATCTGGAAATAATGGTGAGAATGTGGGTGGGTGGAGTTGAAGAGATTTGGGAACCATTTGTACAGATTTGGACATTTTTAAAGTTATTTGTTTATTCTTCTTGGTGTTTTTAATGTTCTGGGCCACAGTGGCTCTGGTCTGGTGTCTGGAATCAGCTGCTCAGCGCGCCTACACCTCTGGCCCATGAAGTCTGTTTTCAAGACAAATTGTTCTGCAGGACGCACAGATAAACTTTAGCGTGTATGGTCCTGTTAACACTGCTGCTAAAATGTGTATCTGGTGATTTGATAACAGGTGTCCTGCCGAGATTCGAGGCAAAATAAAATCCTCAGAAAACTTACCACTTCAGTCACGTAACTACAGATTCTTCATCATGGGGAGTAAATGCACAAAAACGCATGCTCATACATCCAGCTCCTCCAGCAACACACGTTTTAATGTAAGGTGTGATTAGGTTTATCGTCAATTTTTGCACTTAATAAATATGCATTACTGTATACCAGGAGGACCAAATGATGGCCTAAAATTTTGAGTGCTTTATGGAATAATGTTTCCGGAGGAAAACTAAGATTTGATAACGCTTATAGTATGTTGTTGAGTAATCCATGGCAGTTAAGTGGGCCCATGTGAATACAGATTCAGCCAGTGAGTTCCTGTGGTGTGTGGTACACTTTGTCTCACTTGCTCTGCCACATTTCCTGTAACAAGGTTTCGGCACTGGAGGTGCTATTTCCCAAAACAGCTCGCACATGCAGCAAAACACAAACAATAACCTGCAAAAGACTGTAACTCACCTACAACCTTTAATTCATTTGTCAAAATTGAGCTTGTGTGTCAGTGTATAAGCCATTGCCACTAAATCGACAAGTTTATTTGATGTAGTTTAAACCAAAAGTGGTCAAAAATGTTTAGATATTTTGTCATATGACTCTTACAGTACTCATACACATGACTTACACCTGTGGGCCTGGCAGATTTTGACATTTAGATGGACAATTCTGTATGTGATGACTTACTCAAAGAAATAATGCTAGCGTAGTTTGAAAAGTTAAAAAAAAAAAAATCAGTTTTAATCACAGAGCCATATCCAACCAAAAACTGTACAAACTGTAGACTAAAATTTCCCAGAACATTTGCAAATGTTAGCAAAGAATGTGCACAAGTAATAAACTGTGCTGAAGGATTTCACAATATTGTTTTGACAACTTTGTTATTTGTGAATTGGGTCAAAGCCGCTTCCTGTTTATTTTGCAGATGTAATTGTGTGTTTTGTGGTGGGAACAGAGAAAGTTAAAAAGAGAGAGAGAGAGAGAGAAAAAAATAGTAGTGCACCACATCATTTTACAGTGAAAAGAAGAGCAAAAGTTTTACTTGGTAAACTTGGCTGACAGGAAGAGAGCTCACGAAGAAGAAGGAAACAGTAGAAACATGAGGGAGTTAAATCAGATCTTTGTTTTTCACTTTGTGTGCCTCTGTGACAGCTCGGCACAGTCCTCAATAAAAGCCCTTTTTGTCTGCTGGTGTCTTGGAAGAACAGATTGTTAGAGACTCTATCACATGACCTCTCATTGGAGTCCTACGTGCATGTACAAACACACAATCACACCATATGTCTGTCTCTCTGTCTGTGGAACTCACACACATTCACCCACACACATTATGCACACCACTGCAATGTTATTTGACCCTACATTCTTTGTAAAAAGGCTCAGTTCCAGAGTAAAATATTTCCTGATAGAGTACAGAAACATCTGGAGAGTATAATCAAAGCACACATCGCACACTCTCTGCCAGCATCAATATCGACCCTTATCATAAAGCTTTTCTGTCCAGTGTTTCCAGTACACATCTAAAAGATCTTTGGCATGCATTCAAACTGTGTGATGGGAAGGCACAGAGGCATTCTATTGCACAGTGGATGCTGAAGGGTGGAAAAGCACAAAGAGTCAAAAAACCCAAAGACTTTTTTTTTCACCATCCTGTTGTTCCCTTAGAGTAAAATTTGAAAAACATAAAATACAGTTGTCTTTTTCAATTAGTGTTATATTGAATGTGTAATTATTTTTTTTTCCCATTTTATACAGATTTCGCAGATCTTATTTATAGGAAAGCACACTTACATCAAGACTTTTCAGGGTCTCGTTTGGACAATGCCAACAAAAACATCAGAAGTTTAAAAAGTTATTCTCACTAGATGTGTCCTCCCCCTCTTCCAGGAAAATGTTTTCAGGGCCAAAGTAGCTGAAAGCAGCAGCAAAAGTATATTACTGCAATCTGGAGGCAGTGGATCTAAGATTTACAGGAACTTAAGTAACTGGAACAGCAACCTTGAAATGAATCTTAGATTTCAATTATTAGGATAGTGGCTTTCTCTCTGGAGGATTCTTATTCCTTCCTGTCATAAACTCTGGCTGTAAACACTACAGATGAGTTAGTGCCTTGTGAGACTGCCCCAAAAGCTGATAAGACAATAATAACAGCTACTACTGAACAGTTAAAAAGACAACATATTGCTATAAAGGAAATTCACTCTTTTAGCGTCACTTTTAACCACAACAGAAAGCTGTTTTCAGTCTTTGCCAACTCACTTACTGTGTATGGAGCCTGCTCAGCCCACACAGTGATTAATGTAAAAATCCCCCCAAAACATGCTGCTGCTGCATGATTAAAATATATCTATTTTAATGTCCCAGAGCTGTATTTACTTCCCCATGATTTAAATTTATGTATTTATTTTTTTCATTTTTTTTGGTAGACAACCAACAACTGAGCAGATGTATAAATTAAGCAACTGTTTGCCATATCAACAAGTCAAGTGTTGATATGTCAAATGTCCAATAAAATAAGTCAAATTATGTTGTAATAATAATAATAATAATAATAATAATATATTTTATAGTCATTATTTTTTATCTGTTGCACAATTAAGTATTTTGATTGTTTCCTTAGTAAAGTATAAATAAATAAATATTTATGTGTCTGTTGTTACTTATGTGCCTTGGCCTAAAGTTCAGGGGCCAGAACTGGCCTATCAGGGTGTCCTCTTTGGCTCACTGGGTGCTTTGAGCTACACAGAAGTGAAAATGTATGTAAAGTTAAAAGTATTTCTTGATCTTGGTAAGTTATTTGGACCATAAAGATATAAAATGTTATTGTTGCACAGTGCTGTGGAAAAAGTATTTGTCCTCTTCCTGATTTCTCAGTTTTTTGCATATTTGACACACTTAAATGTTTCAGATCATCAAACAAAGTTTAATATTAGACAAAGATAACCCAAGTAAACACAAAAAGCAGTTTTTA
>VUQI01025751.1:0-14889 GCA_015106735.1 Paratilapia polleni | reverse complement strand
TTTTTATTTATTATTTTTTTTTTTTTTTTTTTAAAATTAAAAAAAAAAAAAAAAAAAAAAAAAAAATTTTTTTTTTTTTTTCAACCAAAGCATATAAAAGAAAAAGAAAACATAAGAACAAGAAGAGAAATGAAAAAAAAAAGTATACAGAGATGAAACTGAGAAAAACTACACTATCTCTGATTACAGTGTGCTGGAATTGGAGAACAGAAGTGAATAAAACCCACAAAACCTGTAAGAAACTTAGTTATACCACAGACATCGCCGAAGGCCATCTTCCATTACTGAGACTATTTGTGTCCAATTCAGTCCCTTAAAACATTCAGTTTCCTGAAGCAATTCAACACAGCACATCACCTCAATATCCTCTATTCTACTGGGAAAATACCATTCTCTGGTTTGGAGCCATCCAATCAGATCTGCAACAGTTTTATATGATGAAATGACACTGAGGCAGCAATGAAGCCTACAATGCCCAAGAGAGTTTTGGCTGGACACTGCTATTCAGTGTATTCACATCTGACTACTTAGTACCTTATATCTCACTAAGATGTGATTATTTTATAATTCTTTTGAATTATTGGATCATTGTAACAGAGACACAAATACCATCAAAGGTGAAATCCGGTCAGGGTTTGAGTATTTATTTTCCAAATCACAAATTAGCCTCGTTCAACATATTCACACAGGACTGAAGATGAGTGGGAAGCATTTCATTTAAAACTTCTGACAGCAACACATGCTCTTTTTGTTAGTAAGAAACCCAAGATGGTAACCACAGAAAAAAAAAAGCAGCCAAGTTTTTAGGGACAACTACCGAAGCCAGATACAATTACTCTAATGCATGCCATTCAGTGCAAGATAGTTTTATCATAATTGAAGCCATTAAAATATCTGAACCAGTGGTTTGAATATACAATGAACTGCCTCTTCAAGTCAGACTACAAATGAGCATGGACATTGTCTCTTTTCTCTAAAACACTTTACTGGCACTCTGGCTCTTTTTCTTCACCTGACTGACATTCGTCATATAAATGGAAACTTTCCTATAATTGTTGGGCTCATAAATCACTTAACCTAGATTGATTTTATGCATTCGGGTCACTTGTTTCCTGAGCTTTTTGCCTCCCACATCCTGGCTTACAGGTATTTCTGAGTGCTTCTGCCGCTCAGGACCAGCTGGCTAAATCAATAGTAAGAATGACAGTTTAAATAATAAAGCAGTGTCCAAGTCAAAGATGTTCTTTTGTTATGCAAAAAGGGAATTACTTATGTATTGAGGAGGAGTATACGGACACATCCCCTCTCAAAGGGCCAGGTGAACCTGTGACCCTGAATCATGAAGCATCAGTGAGGTGGTGAGGGGCACAGCTTGTGTCGGGGTTGTTTTGTGTGGTCAACCTCAGTCTCTGTCGTCTGCAACCTTTAAGCAAGCCGTCTCTGGCACTTCTTTAGCTGTGACCAAACTACCAAAGCACATCTCTGCTGCATGTGTAGGGAAGGGCAAAATGACATTTCATGTTCCTTCATTACATTCCTTTTTCATTTCCTCTCGCCTGTCTGTGCACTGGACCCCTTTCTCCTCAAATGATCTGCCAGTGACTCTGTCATGGCAACCAGCATTTGGAGATGCTAGCTATACAGGATTGTAACCCATACTAAGTGAAACCCACAGGACTATTGGTATGGAAAGGGGCAGACACCCAGAGTGAGCTACCCTTTTAAAAAGTAGAGAAATTTGGATCAGGTCAAGAGTCAGGTTTCTGCACTTTCCACAGTCACATGGATCTTAAATAGACCATTGAGGTAAAGAGCAAGCTGAATCTACCAGCAAAAGCTTCTTTCCAGGTAGTGAGTTTATCCTAACTCTCAATCATAATCCCAACTTTGGTTTGTGAACAAAGCAAAAACATCTGAGAAGAGAAGAGTGGCCAAAATATATTTCCTGCCCACCTATGCAGGAAGTTTATAAAGGCAGCTTTTTCTTCTTCTTCTGGTTGCTCCCTTTAGGGGGTTGCCTCCATCTCACCCTATCCCTAGCATCCTCCTCTGTCACACCGACCCTCTGCATGTCCTCCTTCACTACATCCATAAACCTTCTCTGTGGACTCTCTCTTTATCTCCTGCCTGGCAACTCCATATTCAACATCCTTCGCCTAATATATCCTTTCTACAAATGCTACTTCTTTGTGTATGTTCCTCTAGGATATACACTTAGATAGCAGTGGGTACATTCAAATGGGATGAGACCTCAGGCAGATCCAAAACATGGTGGAAGTACTCCATCTGGCCTGGAAACAATTGCTCCAAGAGGAGCTGAAGGGCATGGTTGGAGAGAAAGAAATCTGACCTACTCCACTTTGTCTGCTGCAACCAATGTAGAGTGGAAAAAAAAAAAAACAAAAGGCTTTACTAAACCATTCAAGCACATAATGAGCAAACAAATATTTAAATATAACATATTATATAATAAAAAAATATGTAAACAGTTGGTAAGATTGCAAAGGCCCAACATTGAATTAGTTGAAAAGACAAAAGGAGAAAGGCAGTACTTCAACGAAGTGAATATCCACTGAGAGCAAAACAGCTAAGCATGTACAAAAAATATTATCAACTTGATTCCCAGACTCCAGATTCAAGCATGTCACTCTGTCGAGAGTGCTGCCCATGCTGCTCTTGAGACCGTAGGTTTTCCATGCTGTCAACAAACATTAAAGAGTTAAGATCCTCCCTTTTTACAGTGATAACAGGACACTGTAGTAGTGTTGCCAAAGAGTTAGTGGTAAGTACAACTACACTCCAGGGCAACAATCAAAATCAACTGCCAAAAAGTGAACCTTTTTTTATTGTTTGCATCAAAGTAAAAGTTGGAGCTAGGCATTTCTAAGAGGTCTGCATGTATAAAGAGCTTCAGCTAAACCGTGGGGTGAAATTAAGTGAGTTTGGGCGTAGTTTGTTTTTTATTAATATTTTTAATATATAAGTGGTACGTAAGTGTGGCTACTGCTGCTTATTTTACCACAGTTCATATGTATTCTTGCTAATCAAAACACAGAACACTTGAACTCCTGTTTTCATACACTGAAGATCAAGGGTGAGGCGTTCCTGAATGTGACATATTCTGACTTATAACCTTCTTAGCCTCTGCTTAAACACTACTAAAAGCCCAAAATGACAAAGCACATTGTCTCTTGCAAAGATCAAGTTCAAACAAATGTGAAGACACATGCAACTTAATAATTGCCATCTATTCTTTGATTCATGGTGCCACTGTTGCCTCATTTGAGTGACAGCTTAAAATTACTCTTTATAATTAAATTCAAGTAGCTTCGTTGGCATCCATGTTTCAATAAGCAATATTGCCAACGCATCAGAATATACAATAAAGAATAACAACAATATGTATATATTGCATAACAAGAAAGCTGATGCATATATTAATAATTTACAGCATTTACAGCTTATCATGTGTCCTCTGTGTGTCATTCAATGTCTCTGGGATTACAGCATGCTTTTACAAACTGGGCAGCAAGATCTGCTCCATCTCCTTCCCCAGGGAGCGTTTTTAATTTTTAAGTTTTGAAAATAGGTCATAATGAACACTGCCTTTAATAAGGATCACCCCAAGCTGAAGTAGGCAGCCTGTTGCATTTACAGTTTTTACTCCGTTTTCAAGTGATATATAAAATTTTGAATAAAAAATAGCCGAACAGCTGATATACAGTCACAAAGGCTAAGGTTAAAAGGTAAGTAATGGATGTAGTCATATGCAGTTGAGGTTGTATGTGTATGAATGTGCGCTTTATGACCCACGCTTCCTCTGTGAGCTGTGCGTCTATCTCTGTGTGAGGGGGACATTTAGCGGCGGGGTGCAAGGCCATCCAAACTGAGTTATGATCACACGCAGACAGTACGGACTGAAGCGAGACAGTCAGACGGCGGTGATGTCAGAGGGAAGGTCAACAGGAGGAAAGAGAGAGAGTCAGAGGGATGAAGCGCACTTGACGATTGCCCTGTCAATCATGTAGTTGCCATAGTGCTGTCTGGCAGGGTGGGGCCAAAAATGAGCTATAAATAGAGCGAGGCAGGATAGGGAGAGGACAGAGGACGATTATGATACATCAGCTGGGGGTAGAGAGGGGTGTGCTTGAGTGTGTGTGTGTGTGTGTGTGTGTGTGTGTGTTCATTTTTCATACAGCGTTTAGTAGTAATTACTGGTCTCTCTGAGGGACAAAAAAACATCAATCCAAAATTAAATCTTGATGAACTACAACAAATTGTCAAACCTGAGGGCAAACACAGATGATAAACTCTCAAACACATACACACACATGCAGGACTTAAAACTTTGTCTCTGTGGCAACCAAAGCCACAATTTAGTCGCAAACTCTCTTTTTATATCCTCCAGGGATGCACCCATTGTGAAATGTAAAATACTGTGCCAATGCAAAACTAATGTTCAAAATAACATTTTAGCTGATAGCCAATACAGGCTATTGATTTCTTGGGGGGAGGGGGGTGTGGGGTAGTGGAGTGTGGGGTGCAGGGCTGGAGGGGGTCGGGATCATTTATTCCCTGCTTAGTCCAGGGAAATTTAAGTAATCCTCCAGTGCAAAACTGACGTGACACAATTTGGGTCAGTGGCATGGGTAAATGCCAATTTATTTGCTGATATGTCAGCGGGGTGGTATCAGGCCGCAAACCCCTTTAAGTGTAATCTTGCTGAATGTGACCCCGAAAGCGCGAACAATTCCAAGATACTTCATATAAAATAATCTTGCTTTCAAGCCACGGATTAACCACAGGCCACCTCAGTGTGGCTTACATTTCCTCTGCTTAATCTTCAGACACTAAAATTATACTAACATTTACCTAAATTTCAACTGAGGCTAAATTCTCAAAACCCCCATAGATAATCTTCGGTTTTAGGTGTACACAGAGCATACTTTGTATTCAAACAGCTCCGTCGTTGTTACAGCAAAGGAAATGACCCACCACACACTTTTCTTTGGCAGATTCCCCTCCATTGTATCAAGCATGCTGGGGGTTTTCAAGGGCACAACGGAGTGAGTCTCAGAGAGATGATCTAATTACTGTCATTAGATCCATCTAATTGGAGCTTTAAAATTAAAAGATTAGTCCAGGCGCTAACTGTGCTAACCTATTTTAGTGTTTGAGGGAGCAAAAAGAAAAGTGGAAAAGCAGGAGAGGCACAAATGGAAAGAGAGAGTGCATGCTTACAAGCCAGAAAATGAATTTGGATGTGGGGGAATATCATTTGGCCACTTAACCTCATAAATAAACTCACAGAGGCCATGAGATGCAGAGGGAAAAGCAGTGTGTCTGGCCCTACAGTCCCCTCTTCTACCCTTTCAGCTTCCACCCCACTTCACTAATTAACAATTGTGTTAATCCTCCTTTAATTCTGCAGACAATTGCACACATCTGTGCGTGTTTGTGTGTGCACGCTACATGCTGAGGGTCCCTCACAACATTCACCAGATTAGTCGAGCTACCCTCCGCCAAGCGTCGCCCGCAGCGACCAAAGGTAATTGCTTTTTAATTAAGCCTCCGGCGCTAATCCCAATGATATTTAGCAGGCACGAACTGGCACACACACACATATTCATGCACACAAACACTGACGAGGGGACAGACTAAAAGAGGGAGACGTTCAACAAGACATACTTCGCTGTAAACTGGACAAATGTGTAATAGGCTTTGTTGGCATTTCTCTTTTGTCCACAGTGGGAAGGCAAGGCAGCCACTGAAAATGAAGTCACTCATGTACTGAGGCAATAAATGAATTCTCATCCCCTGCCCAATCTGAGAATATCCCTTAGGCTGAAAATGAGTACTTGGGTCGATTCTAAACTCTCTCTCTCTGTCTGTCTGTGTGTGGGTCTGTTTGTTTGTGCGCATCCCTGTGTGCGCGCGCATGTGTGTGGGTGTGTGATCGTCTCTCCGGTGACCCTGAAATAAGCCCTGCAAACCCCAGAGATGGAAAAGGCAATCGCACACTTCTATCGACCCTTTCTTCTTCAATCCGTTCTCCTTTCAGACTCTGGTCTCTCTTCCCATCTTTCCATCCTTTTTCCATGCCAAGTTCCTACTTGCTCTTGTCACCATATCCCACTTTTTTCAGCTTCTATCATTCCACGGTGTCATGTTTATACATCTCTTTCCTCACTTCAATTTCCTCCTTAAAGTCACACATACTTGGCAGCCATCTTTTCTCTCATGACATGTTTTCTTCGTCTTCTGCTTTTTGAGTCAAACTTTTTTGCTTCCTTTTCAGAAAAGTCCGACTCATCTCCTCAAAAAGTGAAAATGTCCCTTTTTTTTTGCAGACATTTGTGCGCTAACTATGAAATATGCTGAACGAGTGAACGCCCACACTTGCAGCACTGTAGTAAATCTAATTTGATTCCTTGTCTCATCTAACAGCTCTGGATTTTCTTTGATGTCTGCGGTCCGACGTGTGAAGGTACCACTGAAATGGAGTTAAAGCTTACGTTGAGCTGTCTTTCACAAACATTTTCATTGCTCACGCTGATCCCTTCCTGTCATCTCTGATCCCCCTCTCAACTTTCTTGAGTATCACATGGTGCTGTCTCGTGTCTAATCTTTTAACCATGTAGTGCGGAAAGGACATTTCTAATTTAAGAAGAGTTTTACCTTTCAGAAGCTTGTCAGTGCAGAGACTGCACGCCAAGAGCGAGAACTCCTCTGGGCAAACTTAAGACTTTACAAAAACTCTGCTCAATATTTCTGTGAAGTGATCGTGACTACCCATCAAACTCTTTTTTCTACAGTCGTATTTCTACAGTGGCATTTGACTCTAGCAGGCTGTTCCCGCCTGCAGATTACAGACTATATATAGCGTGATTTATCTTTAATCTCCCTGTGATATAACAGTGAAAACCATTTTCAGTTGCTCTTTGTTTTACCTCTGAGGGCATGCTCAGTGCGCCATTTCCTTCATCCCTGTAAAACGTCTATCTGGGTCTCATTTTTCCTCCTCTTCTTGTTCTACCTTGCCCACTTTTTCATCCCCTGCCATTTTCTTGGGGTTCTTCTTGTTTTTAACCTCCCTTCCTTTTTATTTAGGCCACTGACAGCCCCAAGTCAGGGATATGCCCTTCACAAAAAACAAAACAAAACGGGTGACATAAACATCAAATTCGATTGAGTTAATCAATGGGAAAAAAAGATCTTGCCAAAATGTTAAGATGAACTACCTGGATGACACTCATATACACTGATACCTTGAGGCTGTTAAGGCAAATCATATGATATGGAAGCGAGCATAGTTTTAGTGGTGGAAACCCTCAAAGGGCCTGACCCTACATGATTAGATGTTGCCATGTTTTTTTTTAGCAGAATGTAAGTAGCTGGTTTGTAAGCAGGACATGAAGGCAGGCTCAAGTAGCATGTAAGCCATCTAAGACTTGGGGAAGATGGGCAGAAGGTTCAGAGAGGATGGGGGGGGAAGCATGAAAGATTTAGGAGCGGCATGCAAAGAGCAGATGATGGCATAAATAGAAAGAGGGTGATGTGAGCCGGTGCATATGCTGCATATTATGGTGATAGTAGGAAAATTGGTACTGTGTGAAATGATGATAGCAGAGGAAGAAAAAAGGTAATAAAGTGTGGCTTTGTATTTTTCAGCTAAAAATAATTCGTAGTTCAATCTGAGATTTTTTTCTCCTTTTGAGTGGTTCTACAAAGAGCCTACAAGATAGGTGAATAGCTCAATTAAATGTTTATCTCTGCACCAAGGACAGGATTCAGGGAAGACAAAGACGCTTGCTCAGATGTGAGCGTTTCACCTTTCAAAAGAGATTTTGAGAAGCGATAAATCACTGCAAATGTACACAGTGTTTTTTTTTATAAATGTTAAAAAAAAAGATGAAATACAAAATCATTTGGGTTCAGAGTGCCATGGAAATAAAATACCAAAGCACTGAAATGTAGCAGGAACAGACGTTATCTTCCAGCAAATGTTCCACTTCTTCTTAAAGAATTAATTACCCTTGACAAGAGAGGGAAAGTGTCCAAAGGTAGAAGAGAATCACAGAGGAGAAAGAATGAGAGCTAAAGCTGATGCAGGTAAACAGAAGGGAACAAACAGGAGGAAGGGTCAAAGACGAGAGAAGTAACAGAGGGTAGTGAGAAGAGGATCAATCAATACAATTTCTAATCTGTTGAATACTAATAGGCTCAATCACCTTCCGATCATTATTCTGGCCTTATGTTATCAGTACCTTTGTATGAGGACAACCTCTTCTTCAATTTGAAACTCTGATATTTGTCAGCACCACAAAGGTGCAGGTACTCACATACACACCGAGAGAAAATATAATACGGACTGTGAGTCAGCACTGTTTGTGCTCTCACCATAGATATTGGCAGGGTGGGACTCTGGCAAGGTGCAGAGCGAAGGTCTTGTCCCCGCAGATTGATTGTCAGCACAAGAATAGAAGGAGCAGCAAAGGAAAAATGATTGCACCCCTCATTTTATTTCCCCCACTTAGGGTGCCCCCTGGATCACACCACGGCTCAGTCGGGCAAACAGTGCATGAGACAGTGAAAGGATGATAAGAGAGAGCTGGAAGGTCAGAGAGACCTCTAGCTGGCAACAAAAATGACTGCCTCCTTCTCCTCACTGCCTCCAGGTCAATATGTCCCTTTTTTCTCTCTTATTGGTTAGTTTCTACAAATCTTTAAGCACTTTTAACACTTATTGAGAGATGTCCATGACATAAGGAAGACCAAAGAAAGAAAGGCAAAAAACTTGAGATCTCTATCTCTCTCTCTCTCTCTACTTGGTGTGAGGAGGAAGTCTGGGCTGGCCATAGATCATGGTGTCAGGTGGGTTAGTGAGTTTTGGCCAAGTCTGCCCTCTGAAAACAAACGTGTCCTCCAGTAAAGCTGGGTACTGAACCTCAGCCCTTTCACATATGAACTACTCTCTTAACAGCTGGACACAGACAGGTTGGACCACTAATATAAATAGAAACATTAGAAATATTAGATAAAATTCATATCATCGTTGTAAAACGTTAACAAAAATAGGATTTCTTAAACTGGGAAAATATGGTCAAGTTGCTAAATGAGCTCATTAACAACACAATCAAAGATATCTGTAAGGAGGATTGTAATATACCTTTTAGAAAAAGTCACTTTGGTCAGTCAGCTTCATTTATGGGTTGTTTAAACACCAAAAGCTTTGGTGCTTTTGTATCTATGTTTCTTTTTAATACTTATACATGTATTATATATACATGTTATACTTAGACTGCAAATGAAAATTAGCCTGCGTGGCTAAATGACGGGCCCAAGCACTCATGTTAATTAATGTCCATTGTCCCTTTAGGAGACAATGTACATCTGTTTGCATATGGATTAATAAGATACGTTATAACAGGTTAGTTAGTGAATTTTTGAGGTGCTTTTTAGGTTATTAGAGCGAGCACGGCTATCTGTTTCCCCCTGCTTCCAGTCTCTATGCTAAGATGCATTAATTAAAAGACTAAAACTACTGCTTTGAAAACTGATCATGATATTTAACCAGTGCAGAGGTACCACTGAAGGATTATTACTGCAACCATTATTTGAGTAATTGTGCACATCTCTCCATCAAAAGCTTTCGCTTTCTTCCTAAAAGTGAACTGCTATTTACTCTGCACATCACATGTTGAGGTGCTGGGTGAATATGGAGCTTTCCAGCACCATAAAGTGTATGTGATGACAAACCACACAGACATTATCAGCTTTAGCTTGCTGTTGGGAAGTGCCTGAAAGCCACTAATGGAAGCGTGCGCACAAAGTCCATTGCTATAGTGCACATAAACACAAACCCAACACACACGCATGCATTACTGGCTCGATAAATGGGTTTACTGGATGTGGGGGAGACGAAATAGGATGTAGACAAAGAGAGGAGAAAGGCAGGGAGGTTGAGGGACTTTTTCCTCTGTTTATATTTGGATCCAATATCAAATGTAGAATATTATATATTTCATCTAATGCTGGGGTGGTGATTTTCAATCTCACGACCAGTTTTTCTGTCTTCTTCGCCTTATCTTATCATAATCGAACGGTCACTTTCTACAGTAATAGCAATCGAGAAAGGAGAGCAGTTTAACTCTGGGCTGTATCAGTGATTTAAGTGCTATTTCACCTCACCCTACTCCCAATAGAAAGTCCATCTGTGGTGATTTACATGTAATGTTGATTGGGAGAGAAAAACCCATCTTCATTTTCTTTTATTGTCCCTGCTCATTCCCAATACGGTCTTGATGAATTTAAATGACCTGCATTTATGAATCTGTTACCACATAAATCTCCTGCCTGTGACTCATCACTCACAGACTAGCTGAAGAGTGAGTGAGTGTGTGGGCACACTTGTGTTTTAAACGTGTACATGCACATATGTGTTAGAGAACAGAACGCATGAGTGTCCGTAAGCTAAATCTGTCTAAGGATGCATGAAAAAAAAAAAAATCTGCGATTTGAGCTTGAGCCAGGTTACTGGAGGGGGAATGCCTGCACCTGAGGCCTTAACTACTAATGCTAACACTTGCTAATAACCCAGAGGACCCCAGTGGAGCTCAAGGACGGGGAGGTCAGACAGCTGGGCTCCATGCCCGTGCCTGAGTCACCTGTCCTGGGGTAGCAGTGAGCCAAGAGCAAAGGTGGATCAACTGTGGAGCCCAAAGGCCAAAGCATTTGCCAGAGAAACAGAGACAGACCAGGCATGACTGCACATTATTGCTGCTTTAGGGCTGTTTCTAAAGTAGGCTTTGGTTTAACACACACACACACACACACACACACACACATACATACACACACACACACACAAACAGGAGCCAATGCCACAGTAATGAGAGTAGGAGGACGCTCCTCTGGAGAGAGGTGGGCCCTTCAGCCAATTCTCAGCTAGAGATTACACATGGAGAGACAGAGCACAGCAAAAGTGAGGAGATGAAATGAGCCACGAGGGCCCCTCTGTATGCCTCAGTATAAACGAACCAGGCATGCCACTCAGAAGTTCTATTCACCAGTAAACTATATGTCACAAGCTTGCAAGCAATCTACAAGACAGAAACCCTACAGAGCAAAGGTGGCAGGTGAGAGGACAGTGAGGAGGAACAATCAGGATCCAGTGAAACTCACATTCACATTTAAGGCATTTAGCCGATGTTTTTAATGAGTACAGAATAAATGCATCGAAGGACTTTACACATTAACACAGCCTTAGGGAACACCGTATAGATTAAAGAACATTTCTCTAATAGCATACAACCTCATTAAATGTTATTGCTTTGAACTGGGAAAGCAGGAGAAGATAACAATTTACTCACCAAATAACAGATGCAATTTTAAAAACGTTAAATGGCTGCTGCTTGCAAACGCTGCTAAGCTCAGTGTTATACATCAACATAATGAGTGCTCTGTATACACCCAAAAGCCCGCAGAAAAATATGATTAACAGATAAAAGACATGACTCAGTAGATTTCATACTCTTCCCATCCGTCATAGCACGGTGAGTCAGTGGTCACCATGCTCTGTCCTACTACTCTGTTAGAGGTAGTGACGTAGGTAAGCTTGATATTGCAGCCTAATTGGATTTCCAAGGGTAAAATACAGCCTTTGTGACAGTGAGTCAGAACATAACAGGAACTGTTGACTTGGGTTAGTATGATCAAATAGAAAGCATTGGTGAGTTTTCCTTTTCTTTTCCAATTTTAAAGGATGAGATGAATATATAATGTTCTTCAGGAAACAAGGGAAGGTGAAATACGAAATAAGTTATTTCCTCTCTGAGAGTAATTATGGAAGTTAAATTTATTAGTAATCAATATAAATCTGTTTAAATGAACTAGCATCCCTTATTTTAGCACTTAATACCCTGAGTCAGACAATAAAGAGCTCATGTGGGCTGTATAAAGAACGGTCCCCAAAAACTAAAGAATGACCAGACCCGGAGGGTGAGCCCATTTCAAATCTATCATCAGGATGTCATTGTTCCAGTCTGCCGGCCAGTGAGCGCACCCTAGGGAGGCAGGACTAGCCTGGCATTGCAGTCCCCCAAGGGAAGGCCAAACGAAGCTGGAATGACTGATGCAACCCAGGGGAGGGTAATCGGCTGTGGAATGACTGATGCCTCCCACCGGTCGTTAGAGACACAATCCAGGAAGGTCTGGCCTCTAAGGATGCTGAATGGAGCCAAAGGAGCAAATCAACTCAAGATTTGAATTTGTTTTGGGTAAAAAACAAAAAAAGACAGAGTTGATTGTGCATTTATGTGCATGTTCACTACCACAGAAAGGATCTGATTTCACTTATTTTTGCCTAGAAGTGTTTAAAAAACAAGGATAAGTCAAGCATCTGCAAGATAAACTGTGAAGGAGCAAGAAAATGAATGCCTAATGCTGTGTTTATTGCTCTCTGGTACTTTTTTTTTTTTTTTAACAAGGTCTAATCCTTGAGCCATCACTATTGCTTTGTGGAGGTTTTTTTTCCCTGAGAAACAAGAGAGGTTAGAAAACAGAAAATAAAATAAGCAGACTTTCCCCATGATATTTTTTTTTTGTTTTTATTTTGCAAAAATAAAAAACTAAATTACACAGTTGGGAAAAAAAGCAAAACATGGAGTGCTAAAGAGCAACGAATTTCAGGATGGATTAAATTGAGCCGCCACATGTTCGTCGAGCCATGATTGAAGCTGGAAACTAATCCAAAACTGTTGTGAAGCATTAGTCTCTCTCTCTCTAACACTCACACATGCACAGTACTGTCAAATCTCAACAGCTGGTCCCCTCTACCCTCTGAGTGAGAGCAGGTCAGTGTTGTGCAACGCAAGAAAGACAGCAATGAAGATCAGCGATCAATAATGATCAACAGGGGTACAAAATGACATCAAGTCCGGCGCGCATCAGCAGTCGTTTTCTCTCAGGTAAAATCAATAGAGCTGAGTTTGTTTTTTCCAAGTACAGTCACCTCGTGTTTCTGTTAAGCTCTTTTCGAATGAATGTGTGTGGCAGCAACCTGTTCAACTGTGTGTGATGTCAGCATACCAAAGACTGTTGATAACAATTAGATCTCCTGATTAAAGTTAATTATGGACCTTATGGAACAAGTTCCCATCAATTGTTTGACTGAATCCAGTAAAACCTGTCAAACCTAAATAAGCATAAATACAGTTGTGTACTCAAAAACAGCACCACACACTCTTCCCCACAGTCTGTTTCTGCCTGCACTCACTTCAAAGCTGACAGTATCCAAAAAAAATATATAAAGCGCTCACACATCCACACACCACAGCAGGGATGCACAGTTTGAATGATTCTTGTTGTTATGCAGAAAAGGTGCCAAAAGTTCCTAAAGCCACTGATGTATATATGCACATATATATTTAAAACAACATGCTGTGGAGGTGACGGAGTCCTCAAAACAACTTCAGCTGGAACACAATGTCTTGACAACCAAATGACTCATGAATAAAAAGGCCAAAAATAGAGGAGAAGCTATGGATGAGGCAAAGACACGCAACTTGGTGATAAACTCCAAATTTTTGAAAAGCAAGAGCATTTACACTGGGAAAGAAAAATAAACATGCCAAGCAAAAACTTTATGGCTGCTTGCTGATAGATATACACAAACACAAGCATCCATCACATTATAGGCTCTAAACAAATCCGAAAGCCTCAGGAAGACTTTAAAAATCACACACGACTCCAATCATACAAGTTTAAAAATAAAAATCCAGCTAAATTAGGAAAATAAAAATAGAAAAAACAAAAAGATGAACTCTCTGTTCTCCAGCTCCGTGTCTCCACGTACCTTGCAGAGTTTCTGGTAGCGCGGCGAGGAGATGGCCATCCTCTGGAGCCTGTGTAAGAAGACCACCACTTTCTGGAGGGAGGTCCGGACCATGGCCATCATCTTAAGACTGCTACAAGTCTGCAGCAGCCTGCTCCTGGTCCGCATGCTAGCACTGCCCTACCCCGCTCATATTGTTCTCCCTCTCCCTCTCCCTAGCCAGCCGACCAGACCCCAGCCAAGCTGACGTGATGCGCACACACACATGTACACAGAGAGAGAGAGGGGGAAAAAAAGCCCACACACACTCGCAAGTGTGCTCAGCTCAGCATGCCCCCACGTTTCGTCACATACACACAGATACACTACACATAGTGAGCGCAGCCTCAGTTAGCTTTTTCTCTCTCTCTCTCTCTCTTTATAAACAGTCACTCTCACACAGCTCTTAGCATGCACTCATACAAGCGCGCGATGATGCAGGAGAGCCGGACAAGACGAGACACTCACTTTCTCCTCCACGCGGACATTCACACGCGCACCTCGACTGCAGAGCCAGAAGAGAATCAAACAAATCACTTGTGACGGCACCCTGCAGAGTCAGAGAGTGACAGAGAAGAGGAAAATGAAGAAGAAGATAAAAAAAAAAAAAAGAAGAAGAAGGAAAAAATAAACAGGGAGGGAAGAGGGGAAAGTGCTGGCAAGCTGGGAGGAAAAGAGAGAGGAAGGCACGAGTTGCACTGGATGAGAAGAGAAGCTGTTCGTACGCGGCTTACTTTTTACTGCTACTGATACGGAGAGAGAAAGAGAAGGAAGGAGTAAGAAAAAGAGAGAGCGAGAGAGAGAGCGAGAGAGAGAGAGAGAGCAAAAGAGAATGAGCGACTATGAGAGAGGGCGAGAATAACAGAGAGAGAGAGAGATGAAAAGAAGCAGTGTAAGGGAAGACAAACAATGCATCTGTTGTGAAGGTTGACTGACACTATGCCAGGCAAAAAAACAAATCAAGGAACAAGAGACAGATGAGAGACAGATGAGAGAGAGAGAGAGAGAGAGAGAGA
>VUQI01025750.1:0-12805 GCA_015106735.1 Paratilapia polleni | reverse complement strand
CGAGACGTTTGCAGAAAAAAAAAAAAAAGGAGGCGGCAGACAAGGGGGAGGAGGAGATTATTTTACATTTATTATAGTGGAGCAAATTAAAAGGGAGAGGTCATTACTTTTATCTGGAGAGTAGAGAGAGAGGACCTATTCTTAGCTTTTACCCCTATGACAAGATAGATTACAGTTCTATGTGAGAAAGTTTCAGAATGTCAAAGTGACTCTGCCAAACTGCTGTTTCATCAAACACAAGCAAAAGAGAAATAAACCTCCTTGGTTTGTCAGATAAATACACTTTTATGGCAGTTATGAAAAAAGGAAAAAAAAAAGTTAATAGCCCTATATTTTTCAGTTAACATATTTAGTGCCCCAGGTGGCAGAGGAGTATGCTGACACCACAGAATATAAACTAAGTAAATAAATAAAATTTCCCCAAGGGCGACTTTCTCCTCAATATTTTTTTATTTGCTTTTTTGAGGTTCGAAGTATGTCGTTTGCCTTATTGTTCCCTGGAGTTGGATGAATAATGTCAGCAATATTCAGCTTTCATATCTGGGAACATCATAACAAGAGAGCAGACAGTAGTCAGGGGATGGGGAAAAAAAGCATTCCATCATGAAGTTTGTCAACAAAAGCTCCTCTCATTAAGATAATGTGATGACAGTGAAACCCAGATTATGCTAAATAATACTTTACAGGTGTAAATATGAGATTATCAACTGTTTACGATCTACGAAGCAGCTGGAAGGTACATTTTATTTCTACAAACTTTAAAAAGTAAAGAAGCAGCAATAAGGGTCTTCATCCGTGTGAGCATCTCTGTGAGGCTGTGCTTGGAGCAATGATAATGTCATGATTACAGTTTAATCATGCTGATGCTAAGCAGGACCAAAGTAGTTCATTTACAGACCAACACTGCCATCCCCAGAGTCATACAGCCTGCAGATTGAAGTGTCAATCAAACCCTAACCTTGTATGTGTCGAGCTGCTTACTCAGTGTGTGTGACTGAGTTCCAGCAAGGTGAGCAGGCTGTTTGGGAGAATGATTGCCGATGGGTCTGCCGGCTAAGCTCACCCTCACCTTGTCCTGTAGTGTATACACCTCTCATGCACATGTGCCAAATTTAGCCTCCCCTCTATTCACAGCCCTCAAATACAGAGCTCGTGATTCTCATTCAGCCCACAAGCTCTCTCTTTCTAGTTCTAACAACGATTTGGTTGCTGGGATGGTAGCCTGCAAAACAAAACAAAAAAACTAATGAATGTTTCTATTTTTTGCTCCAACAGGACTGTTTCGAATACATCATCATTGTACTTAACATTCAGGCTTGATCTAGACTATGATTTACTGTCAGCCATTTTCATATTAGTTGGTAATAACCTTGAGAGAGTGATGGAGATTTTATTTTTACATGAGCGCAGCCAAATTAACATCGTCTGCATCATGTATCAGATTTCCTCTGCTGTAGAAAGACGGGCAGAAGGATGGAGCATCGAGAAAATTGACTGAAGGAACAAACCCAATAAAAGGCAGATGGAGACATTGGAGAGGGTGAGAGGGTTGGAGCTTTCAGAGTGAGGAGTGAGGGGCTCATGGAACCATTGGAATGGGAGGAAGAAAGAAAAGGGTGGGAACATCAGACCCTCCAAAGGGGCCAGCATGGGTGGATTAAAACTGTGGGCTGATAAATGAGTGATGAAAGGGAGGTTGATGGGATTATACAAAGCTATTATGTTCACAAACTAAACAGCTATAACAGCAACTTAAAAATATTAATGTTTTGTCTCTGTAATGGATTGCCGACGTTTCCAGGGAGTACTCCACCTCTTATCCAGTGTCAGCTGGGATAGGCTGACATTGGTTGGATGAATGGGATTTTATTGGGCATCGGCCCTGCTTTTGGCTGGATAAACACTGAAAACTCAAATTACAACATTTGCTAAGGCTCTGGGGAGACTTTCTAATATCTGAGAAAATAACCCCAGTGATTGAGCCTGATGAGAATCAAGCTTCAAGTTCAACAAGGAAGATCTGCATTCACCCATGTGCCTGCATTCCTGGGTGTTTAGAGTGCTATCATTTTCTTTTTGGCACTTCCCGCATGCTCAAACTCAATTCTGTCATCATAACTTTGCTCCAATAGTTTTTAACTATTATATATTATTCTTTTTATGACCATTTAAAGAAAAAAAAAATTGCTGAAATACCCCTTTAAATTATGATTTGGAGTGATGATCCAATCCAAAATGCTCTTTGTAAGATTTTCGAGTTGCATTGGTTTCAGGTTGCTGCTTGGCTTGTGATCATACTATGTTTCTGAATTTTACAAAGGGAAAAAAATCATAAACCTAATAAGAGGAAAAACACAGATTCTATTTACTGTTAGTACTCTCATCGGCTTGTTTACCTTTCGTTAAATTGTGTAACAAGAAGCAGGTGATGTTACCATCATAAGTACTTCTAATAGCATTTGCTGTAAATGAACAGTCAGCATGTTCATCTTTTCTTTCACTTTACTGATCCAGCCACAACTTCAGGCCTGTCATTCATTTAGCTGTTACAGTTAAAGCTGTGTTTACAATTTATGCAGGAGTGATTGTAATGCTGATGAAAAGCAATTTGGAGAGTTGGGTCAGGCCAACTCAGCTGGTAGTGGCTCTGTTGGACTGTTACGGATATTGACGCAGGCCTTGTTACAGAATACGCACACCACAGCTTTTTGTTTGTGGTGTTTTTCGATTGCATTATGTAGCAAGACATCTGATAAGATCACAGCCAGTGGAAATGGCCTCAAATGGCACCGGACAGTCGAAATAACAAATCTGCTATCTGATACTGCAACAGCCGGGAGACGTCTGCAGACCTATTCATGCTGATTGTGTCTGTCTCTCTTATGCTCCTTTTCACCCCGTACCTCAAAATATTTGGTTTACTCATGTGATTCCTTTTGGACATGAGCTTGCATTTCTCTCTCAGCTCCTATTGATACAGAAGTATGCACGGCTTATCTTACAAATGCAGAAGAAGGAGAAGCAAACAAACTGAAAGACATTTGGAAATGCAAACACAGATGCAACAATGGGAACCTGAGCTATCTGATGATACATCTTCAGATGAAAAGAACAAAAATTTGGCCCTTTTAATATGTCTTTCATTAGAGTGAAAAGAATATCATTAGATTTTAATATTCAAGAACTGTAGCTGTATTATCTCTAGGATTATAATGAAAACTCTGTTATCTCTGATGTATGGGATTTCAAGCTGCGTTAGTATAAATCTTCTATTATGCACTGTATCAGTTTGTCTCTGAAGACTATAAGCTGTGCTATCTCTGGCTTTACATTTGTAAACTTAAAGCTACTATCACTGAAAATATCTGCCTTTTAACAATATGCCAATATACAGCAGCTTATAACACAACAAAACATACAAAGAGGCATGTTTTTAGAGACATTTGACCAGGGAGTGGAAACACTAAATCAATTTAATTTAAAAATGAAAAATTAACTGTTTGGCTACAGACTGAATTTCAGCATGATTAAAAATCTGCCAGTCCTCATAATTATGTTGTGATAAAATTTCTTGTTACAGAAAATACATCAAATTACTTTGACTGTTTAGTATAGCATCCTGAAATGTGTTTTAAATAGTTTATATAGCTTTGATAGGCACACACACATACAGATAAACACATGGCTTATTTTTAAGATTCATTAAGGCCAGGCAGTCTGGACTTCTGTTGTATGACAACACGTGTCAGATTGGCTGTGGTAAGACATGATTAATAACGCAAAATAAAATACAGCAATCTGTGGCCATCAAAATTTGATTTTGAAGATACAGGTTTCCGTTTCCAACACTGACTTTCTTTTGGATGATTTATTTGAATTTGATAAGTAGTGTCAATCTTTTGGCTCCTTTCAGGAAGTCACAATTATTAGTCACTTTCCTCTTTTTTGGTCTTACTTTACAGTAAATTAAACATCTACTGGATTTGGACAGCTCAATGTTATTAATGTCATTTTGGGCTCTGTTATATTCTGATGGACATTTTTCATTATTGGATACTGTGATGGGAATTTGTGACCATTTTCCATGTTTTACCATATCTTATAGAACAAACAACTGATAAAAAACAGCAGATTAAAAGATGTTGAAAATACTGTAGCTGCATCCACAATCTCAAGTTTTTCTATGGAGTTTTTACAGATATTTAATAGTCTCACTTGAGTAATCCCTTCTTTCATTCTTTTGGCTCAAAGCTGAACTTAGTTTAGTTTCATCAGCTCATGACTTTATTCAGACTTTATTTGTTTCTGTGACAACCTTCTTCCTACAATAATCAGCAGGAATCTGCCCCATGGAGCATTTTGAGTTCAATGAGGAGTTCACTGCTCCTCAGCTTGTTTCACCAGCTGCCTCTCTGAGTTTTGTCTTGACCTTGACTTGTACGCACATTTCCACATCTGTCAGATTGGCTGCCCTCCAGATACTTGTGAGGTTTTAACTGGCACATGCCTCAGGACTTCCAGCTGTGATCATGATTTTATTGTCTTTGCCCAACATGAGCTTTAGCTCCTTTCTAAAAAAACTAATGAACCTATAAAGGTTACTGTAATATGAGCCCTTATTTTTTCACTGTTTATGTGGTACACTAGTCTTTGTACCTCATCACTTACACACAAGTCTTTTAACTGATTACAGACTGAAAGAGGAAAAACACTCCAACACCTGAACATCATGCTTTAATGGGCTTACAAAGACTTTTAAGTTGAAGGTCTTGGAGGACATGGGCCATGTATTGTAGGTTCAAGAGCAGAAGCTACATCTTACTTTCCAGCCATTCAAGCATGAAATTGAATTAGTCAATGGACAACTGCTGCCATCTAAAGGTCAGATGGTTACCTATAATTGTATGGCATAGCTGAGGGTATTTACAGTACTACAGTGCTGCAATATAATTTCTTCTTTATGGGCTTCATAAAAAAAAAAAAAATCCCGCAAAAGTATATGTAACCTGTAATTTAACAGCTTCTTAATAGATGCAAAACACAAAAGGACTACAATCATGAAATTTTGCATATTTTGTACAAAACTACTTATATTTTACTCTTGTATTTTTTTTTTTTTTTAAGACTATCCTTGTAAGCAGTCCTCCATGGCCTTCAGCTCCTGTAATTCATGGCAGTGTGGACCACAGTGAAGGCAGAGAAGTCGCCTGACCTTGGGGATGACAGAGAGAGCTGGCCCTCTGGAACCACTGGGAGAAGGACAGGAAAATGATGCAGAGCTTTTTACTTCTACTAATAAGACAGGCAAAAACATAAAGCAGTGGAAGTTATGAGAGTGTAAAGTTTTAGAGTCAGGTATGGTTTGTCGTCTTATTAAACCAAGTATCCCAAGTTTAGGCAATTACTCTGACAGCTGCATTAAGACTGCACATTTAACAGTAGACACTAAAAAAAAAAAAGCAGCACAACCTGGAAACTTTTCCCCGCTCTCTGCACAACTTTTCTCACCCGTTGAAGTGTAGCTGAGCTAATTTGAAGAGTTGTCGACCCAATTCAATGCTGTCTTCCCCAAACTGGGAGCCAACAGCTACAGCACTTCGCTCCAGATGGGATGCTGCATTATTCCAGTCACCTACAGAAAAAGCAGAAAATAAACACAGCAGTAAAAAGACTGCAAAGAAAATGCAGAAATACATTTTCTTGACTCCTCGGGTGTTAAAAAACATAAACACCATTAACCACACAGCTCATATGCAAGTACTCCACTATATTGTTATCCTTACCCATAGAAGCATAAGCTCTGGCTGTGGCATCAGCCAGCTCCCCCTGTAGCGGGTGTGTCTCTGCAAGGATCAGCCCAGACTGACACTGAGTCTTCTTCAGCAGTCTTAGAGCCTCACCTGGGGGAGGGGAGAACAGAAGAATAACATGAGAGTGATGCATTGCTATATTTGACTACTTTAACTGCGTTTGGATGTTGTTGTTCTTTTCTGTTTCTTTTTTTTAAAGCACCTGGCCTTTCTGTCTCCATGAGTTCCACAGCCTTCTCCAGGTTAACCCTGATCTCCTGCAGCCTGTTGTTCACACCGGATGAAGACAAGTGATGACTACACGATGACAGTGAACATACAAATCCGGCTTCTCTGTCCTCACTGCTTTTCTGAAAATTATTACGATAGAAATTATTGACATGGAAATATCAACAGCCATTAGGCAAATGTCAAACGAAGAATTCACAAATAACTACTATAACTAGTCATCAATCCATCAACTTTCTTAACCGCTTATCCAACTTAGGGTTGCAGGGGGGCCAAAGCCTATCAAGCTATCGTAGGACCAAAGAAGGGGTACGCCCTGGACAGGTCGCCAGTCTATCACAGGGCTTACGTAGAGAGACAAACAACCACACACTCTTACATTCACATCTAAGGCCAGTTTAGAATTACCAATTAACAGAACAAACATATCTTTGGACTGAAGGAGAAGGCCACAGCACCCAGAGAGAACCCACACAGTTTCAGAGAAAGGTGCAAACCCAGAACTTATGCTGTGAGAGCTAACCACTGCACTGCTTTGCCACCCAAAATTAATCATGAATACATTTTTTTTTTTTTTTTTTTTAAATCAATAATGATCACATACTTTGAGAGATCCTCTGCACTTGGGGCACAGGAGTCCAAACTTGCATGGACTGCCCTCAGCACCTGGCCACAGCTGTCTGGCTTCCTCTGCCTCCTTCTGCTGCTGCTGTTGGCTACAGGCCTCACACTGACACAGGAAGTAGTACTGTTCATGCAGGAGACGCTGGCGTTCCTTGGTCACCATCCTGCTGCCATGAGGACCTGAGGGGAAAAAAATGAAAGGTGATAGCTGCATAAGTTAGATGTAAATAAAGATGAAGAAGGATTTATTTTACACAGGTGGTCATGATACCAGATTGATTCTAATCCATCTAAATGTTCCTAATACCATCATACGTCATACCATAGCAGTGTAGGATCTCTTGTTCAGGAGTGATAAGTTTGGCTGCTCTGACCGTTACAGTGACTCCCCGTGCTTTGTGCCTGAATTCAGCTTGTCTCTCACTGAAGTCTGCAGACAGAGCTGAACCCAAAGGATCAAAAACATCTCCAGTGCTGAACACCAGGCTGGTGTTGGGGCAGCAGGAGTGATTGAGAAGACTAAGAGTTGGGAATAATGCAGTAGCAATGCGAATTTCCCTGTTGGACTGCACTGGTGAGTTTGTTGCTCCTATGAGATGCAAGAAGCACAAAACAAAAGGTCATTCACGATTCACAACAAATTCACAGATAAAAATGCGATTATAAAAAACAGTTTAAATATGTCATATTATCTAAGCACTACTACATTCAATTCCTCTTTTCACTTTATTCTCACTCATTTCACAAACACTTGTTTTTATAACTTTGTTTGTTACACCGAGTTAGAAAAAGAAATTACAACTTTGCAAAGTCACAGCAGCGTAAATCTTCCTCTGAAAATGCTTGTTGTGCCGTCACACCTGAAGGAGCCAAAAAATGACTTTTATACCTATGGAATCATTTTTTGTCATCCATCAGTTTGATCAAAAAGGGAACACTTTTTTTTTTTATATTTCTGACTTTGAGACACAGTTGCAACGGTTTGTTTTGACAAAACTAGATCTAAGTTGACAACATATTTTTGCATCTGTAGTCACCTGTATCTTGCAGCATGACTACTGCCTGGGCGTTACACCTCAGCTGCAGGATGTGCCGTAGAATCGCACTTCCCAGTAGCCATAGCTCTGCATTCCAATCAGCGTCTCCTCCCTCCTTGTTTGGTCCATCTGGGGTTTGGTCGATTGCTGCTGAGGGTCTAGTACAGCTCCAAGATACAGGTGGAGGTCCTGCCTTGCTGAGCTTCAGGTAGAGTGCTGCTACTGTGACCGCACACAGGAAACGCAGAGCAGGGCTGTGGCGATTCAGGTGGTGCAGTAAGTTATACACATTTAGGTAAGAGCCACCATAGGATGATGTAGAAGGATCAGGTTTATTTGAATGACATGAATAAGAATCACTGGAGTGATTACGATAACAGCTCGGCTTTGACTTTGGTTTTTTTTGCTCGTCTCTTGCCATTTGGACATTTTTTAACCCCGCCTTTAGAGCTACCCTCAGAGCGAGCTGTGACATCACACCCATCACCATCAGATCTGCTTTCAGTGGACACTCCCAGCGATGATGTTCTTCCCAGGCTTCCCACTGACAGCCAGTCGAACAGTATTGGCTGTAACTACACCCCTCACATGGCACAGGACTCAGTGTTTCAGTCAAACACCTGTGACAGCGCCTGTCCTCCATTCCAAACAGCACTTCTCTCTCCCTGCCATTCCGTCCTACCTTCCCTTTCACCTCCTCCATTCCTGGCATGAGGACACAGCTGTATGGCCTGTCAGTAAGAATCACCTCCCCAGCTGCTATTCTACCTACAGCCACCAGGTGTCGACCTTTCTCCACACTGGAGCCAACAACAACTTGAGGACAAATCCCACATGTAAGAGGCCCAACAGATGGTGCCTTTGCTGTGTCTGAACCTTTATGATTCTTTGAGGTAGGTTTCTGATCATCCTCACTTCCCTTTTCATGTCCAAAGAGATGGTTAAAGCACAGTGTGCGGCGGTCCTCTAGTTTGTGTATAAGATGAGAGGGATAGCCATTCTTCACGGCTCTGTCAATGTCATCAAGGCATTCCTGAGGAAAACAGAAATACTGGAGTGTGAACAATCACAAAATCAAAAACTGTGAGGAAAACATAGAGATGATAGACTTTTACTAACTGATGAATTCTGCATTGAACCCGGGACTTAGGTTCAGAGGCCTGTCGTAAAAGGCTGAGAAAAAGAAAAGTGAAGGCATTTCTGGGGGACACTAAACAATGCTGTAGACGCTACCTATAACACATACAGATGAGCTGGAACAACCTGCGGCTGCTAAAAAGAATCTGAATGAGTCGATATTTTGTGAAAGCTTACACAAGAGCTTTCAATTACATTTTTATCATTCTTACTAATTTCACATCTGCTAAGCTGTTACCAGGTTTTACACATGAAGTATGATTCTGCCATTTAAACTCTTCACATTCACCAGGTCACCAACTACTGGTCAGACTACAGTTAGGTAGTGAAAGCTATCTCAGTGACTCTATGCATGTTATGTATCAGCAGTTGAACTGGGGAGTCATACGTGGTTCAGGCAATGTGCTGGGTATCATCGCTTCATTCTCATCTGACCTGTTAAATCCTTTTGTGTCTTACACAGCTGTCTCAGGGGATTCAGAGTGTCTGAATCCAAGGTTCTCCTTCATAGCATTATGAGCTGGAACTGTTTTGGTTTAGACTAATATGAATTTCAGAGAATTTTATTATGAGGACAGCATTTAAGTTGGTGTGGTGGTTGGAATTAGGACAATCCATTTTTTTGGGGGGGCTTTTAGTAAGATTTTGAGGGTTGTTCTGCATCAGAGATGTAAACCCAAGTTTGAGAGTCAATTTGGACCAAAAAAAGTTTGGTTAGTCGAGGGATTCCCAAAATTTTGATGAATGAGTGCCTATTTAGGGAGTCAGTATATTATTGAAGGCCATAAATGATGCACACATCAAACAGTTTTAGTAAGTAATGTGTCACCTTCAAGGATGGCGGTTAATTTTGGTCATTTTGGTTCTGCATTTCCTAACACAAGCTGTGTTTCAATGTTTAAGTCTGCTATGATGCCTAGAATAGAAGTCAAAGAGGAATGCTCCCCATTGTCATTTTGTTCTGGGATATCATAGTATGACCTGAACTGTGGTTGAATGAAATATACAGTAGTACATTATTTCCTTGTGTAAAGGGCTAGCAGTGGCCCATGGGACACACTTTGAAAACCCTGGGGGGGTTAGACTTTTAAGGCCAGTGGTTAGGGTTAGGATAATTCATTGGGTTTGCTTTAAAGCTCAATCTTGTGAGTCATTTTGAACCAGAGAGGGTTAGGTTTAGACTATCCACATGCTAAACATGCGCAATTTCAGGAACCAGAATGTCTCATACAGTGCTTAATAAATTTATTAGACCACCACTCAGTGTAAGGTTTGTGCCACAGCTGCCCTAAAGTAACAGTACTGGTAATTACCAAAATCATTTTTTATGTTACTGTAATGTTAATCCACCAATATGTGCAAGCTCTTTAACTGACATGATATTTTTAATGCTAAAATATCATTATTGTTGTTATCTATGAATCTTCTAATTTACTGTTTTAGAAAAAAATGATAAAGCACAAATTAGTAGAGCACATTATTACTTTCTGATTAAGATGCCAGATTACAGTTATTTACTTGCATTCCTGAACAGAAAAATTATTGGTCTAATAAATTTGTTAAGCACTGTACAAGGTTTCCGTTTGGATATGGGGGTGTTAGAAAGTTAAAAAAAATAGGAATACATTTCATATGTTTGGCCTAAACATTAGAAACTGTAAAAGTTCATGTTTTTTGACTTAGCTGCACCCAATGTGGTTTGAAGAAGTCATCAACTTGTTATTCTGGGTTCTTGGCAGATTAATGTTCTCCCACAGACAGATCCTAACCATTATTATACACTGGCTTATTATACACTGAGTAACAGAGAGAGGAGGGTTGTTACAGTGGGCTCAGCTGGTGTTTCAAAACCCATACCTGACTTGTGAGAAGTAAGGAGAGAACAGTGTGGCATTAGCAGTGGAAGAAGCTTTATAACAACTTCAAAAGGAAACAGGATAAATGAGTACTCTATACATTTTAGATTTAATCCTTGTGCTTGGCACAAGTTGTGGAAACAGAATATAAAAAACACTACAATGTGTCTGATATGCCTTATTTGAGTCAAAGAAAATTAATTAGTGATACAAATAGGGACAATAGTCCCTGGTTCCAAAGGTACCTGTCGAGGTACAGTAATCTGTAAATGATATGTCAGCGGTTCCTGGAAAAGCTCCTGTGATGGAAACAGGTATCAGAGGAGGGACACAGATGTCCTCTGGATGAAGCTTTTTCTTGGCCACAAGAAGAAATGTCCATAGAGCTAAATGTCCCTTACAAGCACAAAGTCTTTTACGTCATTATAAAATCACTTATGCAGTCTTGTGTGCAAATCATCGGCTATTTACATGTGGACTTTAATGTGACCAGCATGTTAGGCATGTAACCATATCTCCATGTCTATTTTTTTTAATAGAATAATTCTTCTCTGAAAGCTTCCTGCAGTCAAGCGCAGATCACACCATGACAACACTAGCCAACAACTGAGCGCATTTGGTTAAAACAGGTTTTAATGGTGAAGGTGGCGCAGTCTCACCTGGTAGTGCTGCACATGGTAGAGCGCAGCAGAGCGGTTGGCGTAGCACAGAGACAGCTGCTCCGAACTTTGGGGAGCAAAACAGATGCCCTGCCATGACAGGAGACAGTTACAGTGGAGGCTGATGCAGTGGGTGGCATTTTCATGTTCAAGAAATACAGCTGTGTAATACCTACACTTGAATGAAAACCAGATGCATCAAGCACATTCATCTTTATCAATACCAACTTATTATTTCTTACTAACTTTTGAGCTGCATCAGCTATTATTGCATTAATATGTAAGGTGTCTACATTTCCGGGCTAACAGACAATAGGTCAGTACTGTTTTTAATTCACCTTCGAATAGTGCAGAGCAGCTGCAGTGTAGTTTCTACTCTTGAAGCTGGAGTTTCCCCTCTCCCTGCATTTGGCTGCCAGCTCTGCGTCCTTCTGTACTGAATATCCCGCAGATATTGACTGCACAAAGTCCAGATCATCTTGTCTGCAAAACACAAAGACCCCTTTAATAATACCAAGGCACCAGTTTTTAGCAACAGCTAAACCAGGAGCAACAGTCTAGAAACAGCTTCAGGTGGTCCTGCCTGCTTCGGGACATTATCAGCAATGTCACTTTTAAATTAAATAAACAGGCTTGATGCTTTAAATCCACTGGTTAAACAGAGGTTGAGCTGGCTACTTACCTTATGAGACTTAGAGCACATTTGAAAACATCATCTATTTCAAGCAGGGATGTAAAATGTTCCTTTAGTTTGGGCTCGAGATCGGTCCATTTCTGTGCAACGTAGTCTTGCCACCGGACGCTCGGAAGATCCATTATGAACTACAACGGAACCGCGTGACTCTGCTCACACAACCGCAGGACAGGAGGGCAGTTTGGGTTTGTTTTGAATCAGTTTCACATTAGCTCGCAGCAGTCACAGCACCGCTGTCAAGTTAGCGTAGATTAAAATAGAGTTTCCGGCAACATCTTTCAAAATAAAAGTCTAAACCTGCCAACCCATTACTGTCTAAAGACAATCCAGTAAATGTAAAATATCCTCCTTCTTAGGCTAATAAACCAACTCAAACCAGTCATACTGTCTTAAACACAGGGGCGGATCTAGAGAAATTTTCTCAGGGTGGCATGAGGGTGGCATGGAGATCAGATGGGGTGGCAAAATCAAAGCCATTTCTTTACGCATTTGCAGGTGTTACATTCACTAATATGCAACATATATGGCTAAAATACATTAAATGCTGTAAGTATACATATGTTTCATATAAACATAGTCTTTAACTTTCTTATTGGCATTAGTCCAAATAATTAAACATGTCAGTTTCATGAAAAAATCCCATGCATTTTGATTTTATGTACTGTATAGCCTATAAAACAAATAAGCATTACCGCATTTTGTTTTTGACGATAACCACAGGTTTCAGCCTATACTATAGTGCAAAACAACGTAAAATCAT
>VUQI01025749.1:7836-22533 GCA_015106735.1 Paratilapia polleni | reverse complement strand
GCAGTCTGAGAGCCAAGTGCTCTATTGGGATAATATGGTACTATGAGGTCTTTAAGATATGATGGGGCCTGATTTTTTAAGACTTTGTATGTGAGGAGAATGATTTTAAATTCAATTCTGGATTTAACTGGTAGCCAATGAAGAGAAGCTAATATGGGAGAAATATGGTCTCTCTTTCTAGTCCCTGTCAGTACTCTCGCTGCAGCATTCTGGATTAACTGAAGGCTTTTCAGGGAGCTTTTAGAACAACCTGATAATAATGAATTACAATAGTCCAGCGTAGAAGTAATAAATGTATGAACTAGTTTTTCAGCATCACTCTGAGACAGGATGCTTCTAATTTCAGGAATATTGTGCAAATGAAAGAACTCAGTCCTACATATTTGTTTAATGTGCGCGTTGAAAGACATATTCTGGTCAAAAATGACTCCAAGATTCCTCACAGTGTCACTGGAGGCCAAAGTAATGTCATCCAGAGTAAGTATCTGGTTAGATGCCATATTTCTAAGGTTTTTAGGGCCAAGTACAATAACCTCAGTTTTGTTTGAATCTAGAAGTAGGAAATTAGAGGTCATCCAGGCCTTTATGTCTTTAAGACATGCCTGCAGTTGATTTGTGCCATGTGGCTTCATGTAGTTACTATACTAAAATCAGTAATCACATTGCAGTTACAATTATGTTGTTACTTGGTTCTTCAGTTATCTGCATGCTGGGCAGATATAAAGTAAAAAAATATCAAACGTCTTTTTCTTCCTGCGTACTTGCACTGCAATCAGCTGATTTTGGTTTGTGTGCAGGGAGGAGGACAATGGTGGAGGGGTCTACAACTTTTGAGGAGTGGAGATATGAACATTACTTTTATTTTTATTGCACAAAAGGACAAGAGCACGATGGTAAAATGAAAACTGCATCAAGGACAGAAACAACTGCATTATACTGCTAACACAACTTCAGCTCGTTGCAAGCATCTGCGCAAATAGCATGCTAACACAAAGCTAGCAGAGAATCCAGAGTGATGTTAATGCTGAGTGTATGCTGACCCCAGCCAGAGCCTGATCTTCAACAGGTAACAAAAACTGTGATGAGCAGTCAGGCTTGAACCATTGTGGCCTGTATTTCTACCTGTACATAGTTCTATAGTATAGAATCACTGTGGCGATTGCCTGGAAGTCTCTTTGGGCTGGTTTTCAACTTTGCCTTGTGTTGTCGGCTTTGCGTTCATATGTAAACATTAAAAGAAAGATCACATGTGTGTCCTCATTAGGTTAGGGATTTGTGTCGGCGTGTTGGACCGTAGCCTCAGATTTATATTGTTAACTGAAAAGTAATCCAACAAGTAGTGTAATGAATTACTTTCTTCGGGGAGTAATGAAGTAACATACAGCATTACTTTTAAGAAAAGTAACGAGTAATGTGTAATACATTTACTTACTTACTTTTTCTGAGTAATGACCCCAACACTGCTGCAGGGTATAGATACCAACTTTAATATTGATTTACTGCATATTTTCCATAAATGCCATTTGCTTCCTTACCAGCTGGGTGGTGTTAGTCACAAAGTTCCAGATTATGGTGTCGGTGTTCGGGTCGCCACCAGTGTACGAGGCACTCAGCTCCACGTAACCACCCTTGATCACTTGCATTTCTTTTTGGGGCATAACAATGTCAGCCCAAATACCTGGATGGAGGAAGAGAGGGAAAAGAAAATACTATAAACAACATGAACAGGTTATCATCATGTTATTCTCTTTAAGCTGTTCTAAATCAATGCTTGTACCACTGAGGCTGCTGCAGGGAACATGCTTTGGATTGTTCTTTGTTTTCTCGTGCTTGATATGTCACGTAAAAATGCTCAAACCGTTTTCCTGTATATGTGGATAAGTTATAATCTGCTCCCACAACTAAAAAAAAAAAGTGTGGTGAAAGCTGACATTAATGACTCGTGAGAAGAAGGAATATGAAAAAACAAAAGAAAACAAACAAAAAAAAAAAAACAGCTAAAAACTCCTCTAAGCCCATTCATTCCTACTAAATTCTTCACCACAGTTGGATCCTACCAACCAGAGTTTGGAGAACATCCATGCAGGCCATGTGAAGGTAAAGTCCTCATTGCCTCTACAGCTCGTGAGCTGATGTGTGTGACACTGAACATCTGACCAACTGAGCTCATAAAACTGACACACAGTCACGAATACTTCACTCTACTAAAGGAATTAGAAGCGACTTAAAATGACGTTGATATGTGACGCTGATATGCAAATCCAAAAAATAAATCAAAAAATCTCATCTGGGGCTTAAAGGTGTAGTGCATGAAAAAAATTAGAGAAACAGAGGACAAATAATAAATGTCTGGTTTATGAACTGGTTGCAGTGACTTGCTGTACAGTTTTAAGTGTTCACAGAGAGTCTGCTCTTATGTTCTGCTACATTCATTCCACTAAATAAACCTGACACAATGAAATATGCAAGAAAGCTTGTAAAACATATTCTTGTACTTGAAACTTGTATACTTGTACAAATAACTAGGCCAAAGAAATGGTTAAACAAAACATTCATTGGCAACTATTGTGAAAATTTGTTTTAAAGTAAATTTTTACTGCTATGGTGATGAAATTTTTCATGGTTACACCTTTACAAACTTTACTTGATATAATAACATTTTTTTCATTTCTTGATTGGACAAAACCTGTTTTGAAGTGTCTTCCTACATTTTTTAAATCTAAAACAGTCAATAAAATCAATCAAACAAAAAAAAAAACAAGCAAACAGACGGACGAACAAAACCCAGAGGAAGTAATGAGCAGAGTAATTCATGATTGAAATAATCATTAGATGATTAATCAAAATAAGCTCCACCTGAGCCAGCATGACCAGCAAAAGGCTGCTTACATTTTTCATACTTTTAATGTTGTGAAATGCAAACTTTTACTTAAATAGCCTTTTTAATGCAGGACTTATAATATTAATCTTAGTAAGGCATTGTTCTGGCTTTAGATCTGGTACCTGGGGAAAACGGGCATAGTTAGCTGTAATGTAGTCCATCATTAACTGCTAATAAATGTATAAAAAAGCAATAAAAGGAAGCTTAGTAAAGGTTTAACCATGACATGATAGATAAGTTAAACACTTATATAGTCTTACTAGCTCATAATATTTGTTAATGAGCATCTTCTTAGAACTTATAAGCATCTCTTTACCTATGAACATAAAGCTGACTTCAAGGACATTAATATAAAGCACTGTCCATTATGATTTTATATGTGTGCGGCTTTTCATCATGTTACACTACCATGTGTTATTACAGATGAATTTGTGCATTACCTGGATTTAACTCATCAGGGTAATAATAAGATTAAAAACAAACAACACAACTTAGGCTTTAAAGGGTGACATGAGAGGTGACAGAGCTGAACTGAGGGAGTCATTGTCCCAGTGAAATGTAATGTGCATTTAAGGCCACAGAGAGGCAGCAGAGAGCCAAAACACATCTGCTGCACACAAACGAGAAAAAAACTATACGTTTATAATTACATATCTATAAGTGTCACTCTAATATTTATCACCTACTTGAAGGAAAGTAAATTATTTTTTGACACATTAAATAATATAGAGTTAACATATATGACAGAGGCTGTAAGTGCTCAGTGGCTGTGCGTAATTTGTGTTTACTGTAATCAAAGCTTTTCTCAGGAGAATGTCAGCCTCTCCTACGAAATGAGTGTGCTTTGAATCATGGTATTAGTCAAACGTTTTTCTCACCTTTTTTTCTCGGGCCAGTCAGGCACCCATAACACACATACTTAGACAGAATAGTAAAAAGAAGATCATTACAACCGAATAGACACACACACACTCACAGCAGGCTGACTGTTTTTTTTATTTTTTTTTATTTTCCTGAATTATATCACATTTTTGTCTCCATTACTCACCGTCGTTACATATCTTCTCTCTCTGTTTTCTCTCTCATCTTTAACCTTTCCACTGCTTGTGTTTAGAGGAGAGGGCCGAGGTTAGAGGAACCTTTCAGTCCCCTCTTCTCAAATGACATTCCTTTTAACCAACCCAACACTGAGGACAGGTGCACCTGGGACATGGCTGCCAGCTCTAAAGTGTGTAGGCTTGTGTGTGTTCATCAGAAACCATGGCATGTAGAAATGTGACAGGTGTAGGCACATTTTAAAAAATTGATGGGATTCCTGTGTGCGTTTGTTACTGACACGAATGTACAGTAAAAAAGAGGGAAATCTTCGTATTGACAACCACTTATAAGAACAAACACTCTTCGCCCCCCACACTGCACTTGCAAATAGACATTTTGAAACAAGCTGTTTCCACACACATACAAGCCATGCATAATGGATTAGCCTACTTCACTGTAGTGCACAGCAGTATCTTCCTGCTAATTAGTACCATCATTTAGGTGCCACGGTTGTTACTACAACAAAACTATTTCTACATGCAAAGGAAGTGATACAATCAAGTCCAATCAACAAGAGTTTCCCCAAGCAAGCAAAGCAGAAACCTGGATGTCAAGGCGCATGACTTGTCGTTATTGTTATTAAGTCCTCACTATTCAAATAGTTTCCTTAGGTGGCCAGAATTGTGCCGTTTTTTAATCTGACCTCAGAAAACCTACTGATTTTAGTTCTTTATACAACGTCTTGCAATGATGTACTGTATGTTTGTTCTTATTTTCCTTCTTTAATGTCAATAAACTGTATTATGGCCACACTGGGAGCAGCAGAAAAAAAAGTCATGAAAACACCACTAACAAATACATGTTATTCAGCAACATCAATTTGATATTGTCATGTCAACAATGTTTCATTAGAACTATTGTAATCTGATAACCACCATTATTGCAGCTGACCAATCATGTTGCGATGACGTCACAGCTTTGTGATTCTGAGAAAAAGAGCACATGGTAGCCATCGGCCTTCAGTGCCTTCTGAACAGCTAATGCTGTGAAAGGCTTTGTTTGAACCTAAAACACAATCTTTTCCTAAAACTAATTAAGCAGTTTTGTTTCCTAAACCTAAACTAAACAAAAACAAACAAACAAACTGACTTTGGTTCTATTTAGGACACTAACCCCCGACTCCATAGTGGAAAGTCCTGTGTATGATTTCATTCACTGCAATCTACTGTTGCTGACTTTTGAAAGCCTTTCTGGCACAAAGACTTTCTAGAGGCATTTTCCCCTGAGTGGCAACGCTATGACATCACAAAGACATGATTGGTGAGCTGCAGCGATGGTCTTGTAGGAACATCAACACAGTGATATCAGCTAGATCATGAAGAATTAGCTTAAAAGCTAATCGGTGTGAATGAACAAATTTATTTGAGAACTGAAACAGAGACATTAGTAGTAAAATAAATAACTTATGATAAAAACAAAATAAAGACAACTAGGTTTATTTCCATTGTGGTTCTACAGATACAGCAAAAACCAGACGGCGGTTGGCTTATAGACACTGCTAGACTTTAGCAATCAAATGCTGATTTCCAAATGTAGCTTTTCTGTTTTTACCAGCTAGTCTCTGCTACTGAGCAGGTAGCACCTGCCTATGGCTGAAAACTACATAAAGCTAAACAATTATAATGGATGGTAAAGCTGAGGGGAGCTGATTATTCTCAGTAGGTTCATCACCTACTGGGTGACTGCCCTCTCACTGATTCTTATATGTGACACACTATTACTGTAAAAATGTATTTATAGCAGCATTACAGCTTTAACAAAACATCATGTTGGATTTCAGAATTAAATCTGGGATCAAGATGTTTTCTAATATAATAGTGGAAACAGTCTAGTTTCCTTTGTGCTCAGTCAGAATCAGTCATAAAATTTAATGCATGACTTTATTTCTAATGGACATCTGTCATGCTTTATTGCTTCTGCAGGTCTAATTTGTGAAATGAGAACGGCAACAACACACCATGTAAAATGATCTCTACAGAGAGGAGGTGTAGGTATCAGTTTCTCTGTCACTGTGGAGCGGGATGGAGTAGATAAGTGACAGTGATGAGAGAATGTGTAGGCTATGTTCCTTTGGGAACATCGCTTCTAACAAAGAATCACACTAATGAAGGCATGAGATTGACTGAATAAAGGAAGAGGAGGAATGTTAGTGGAAGAAGAAATGTTGCTGAAAAGGGTGAGAGAAGAAAACAAGAGAAGAAGAGATTCATTGTGTCAATGGCTCTTTAGGCCCTAAGAAGATTTGCTGAAGCAGACCTGTTGTCTGGAGAGGTGCTGACTGATGGATGGATGGTTGGATCAGTGGACATGTAGAGATGACAGAAAGAGGCTTAAACATAAATGCAATGAGTCACTGTGGAGTGGCTCTCTGATGATTGCTTTAAGCTTGTAAGCGACTCCACTGAGAAGCTGCTGCAAGTCTCAGAGACAGGATGAATGGAAGGAAGAGAAAGGAGAATCTCTGGGACAAGGAAGATTTTACTAAAGACAACACGCCATCTGTTTTCTTAAAGCTAAAGCAGCAACAAGAGGTCTTGCAATGTTTATATTAAGAACTGATGTAAAGCTCGGTCAGAGAATTGTGTGCCATTGTGGGGTGTTACTTTTTATAAAAATTAGATGAACCAGCAGTGGATTAGTTTACTTTTAAAGCTAAGGAATTTGGGAAAACACCTAGCCTGAATCCTTTCAAACCTTTGGGGAAAGACTTCTGCATACAAGACTTCCCAGCAGGGATAACCCAGACACAAACATTTCATTGGGGGAAAATGGGCCAAATTTTCAGCTCCTCATTAGTGTGGATGGGCTGCTCTTCACGATTTAGCCTGATCACATGGGCATTTTTTGCCAAGTGCTGCTTTAAGAAGATTTCCTAACAGAAATCCTCCCTGATTCCAATGAGAGTGCACCGCATTGGGGAGAAAAAAGATGACTAAATTCAGGGAAAGATGGAAAATGGAGGGATAAATAGAGAAATGAACAAGGCTACTGGGATCACATTCATAACATTCACTCTTGACTCTTAATTTGGTCAGTGAGGTGCAATCTTTCCTACTGTGGCAGGTCTGAAATCCACTCTGCAGGCTTCATGACAATTGGCTTTAAATATTCCATGGTGACTGATGGCAAGGGAGATGGGAGCGAGTTCAGTGAAGGGAGTAATGAGGTCTGGATGGGTCTCACTGGATCTAATAGGGCTATTTCACTAAGTCTGATATAACAAGGTATTTCATGGTTAGCTGGACAAGATTTTACTCATCTTTCCACCTCAATAGGTGAGTGTGTACTTTTACAATTTCTTCACTATATGTAGAGATACCACTCTGGAAGGTGGAGTGGAGTGGAGTATTGAGTTAAAGAACATAATAAGGGAAGATGTGAGTTAGAAAAATAAGTGGGAGTTATACTGTTTCCAATGCTATACCTTTATATGTTGGTTGTTGCTTCAAAATGTGTTCTCAGATTCTCCAGCTTGGCCTTGGCCTCCAGCTTGGCCTCATTTGCGTTACTAGGTACTTGTAACTCAAATGAAATCCAGCGAACTCAAGACCAACATTAAATGGGTGAATATTGCTGATTTAAGCTCCAGTAGGTGATGCAATGCAGGATTGTGCATTATAAGCATCTTAATTTCCTGGCATAACTCCTACTTCTAAAAAAAAAAAGTCTAAAGTCTCTGCTGACTCTGCAAAACAACACATATCTAATTTACTCACATTCTCTAAATGAAATCTACTGTATTCATGCAGCTGTAAAGCAAGAAGTAAATGGGGGATTTACTGCTTATCGTACCTTACAATATGTATTTTGCCTGTATGTAGAGCCTTCAGAGTTATCATTCAAACCCTTGAAATGTGAATAATGTAACACATTTCATTGGTTTATTATGAAAAAAATTAAAACAGATAAATTATAGATGCCTTTGGGGTTGCGTCAGGAAGTGCATACGGTGTAAAACTCAGCCAAATCAAACATGTGGAGCTACCCACTGTCGCGATCCCTTGTGACGTGGGAGCAGCCGAACGTAGCTTTAATCAGGTGGATAATTCTCTTTTTTTTCAAGTGTGAGCACCTCTATAAAAGCAGATGTTTTGGCAGCTTCCTGGCCTGGCACATTCAGGTGTCTGTTAACACAATGCCACAATCTTCCCAGGAGTGAACATCTCAGCAAATTCACACCAAGGTCAGACTGTGCAATACTCAGAGAAATTGCTAAAAACCAAAGAGCTACAGCTCAGACTCTACAGGCCTCAGTTAGCATGTTAAATGTTAAAGTTCATGACAGCACAATTAGAAAAAGACTGAACAAGTACGGCTTGTTTGGAAGGGTTGTCAGGAGAAAGCCTATTTTCTCTAAAAAGAGCATGGCAGCACAGCTTAGGTTTGCAAAGTTGCATCGTAACAAACCATAAGACGTCTGGAAAAATGCGCTTTGGACAGACCGAAGTGGAGATTTTTGGCCATAATACACAAAGCCACGTTTGGCGAAAACCAAACAGAGTATATCAGCACAAACACCTCATTCCAACTGTCAAGCACGGTGGTGGTTTGTTTTGCAGCCACAGGACCTGGGCACCTTGCAGTCATTGAGTCAACCATGAACTCCCCTGTATACCAAAGTATTCTAGAGTCAAATGTGAGGCCATCTGTCCGACTAAAGCTTTGGTGAAATTGGGTCATGCAACAGGACAATGATCCCAAGCACAACAGGAAATCTACAACAGAATGGCTGAAAAAGAAAAATAATCAAGGTGTTGCAATGACCCAGTCAAAAGGAAGAAAAAATATAATATATAATATATTATATATCTTTAATAGGTTTAGTCCGTATAGCTAACTATGTAACTATACACTTTACTACTAGCTGAAAAATTCTATGATTGGACAGAGCACATTTGAAGACTGTTTACAGTGACTGGAGCAGATTATAGTTTTGACAGTCAGACAAAAGCACAAACGTACCAGCTGAGGCACTTGACTAGACAACACACTTAATGACTGTTAGTAATGACTATGACAATGACAATGTTAGTTGTACCTTGAACATCTGCTGTCATAGTTTTCCTTCCTGCAAATATCTCACACTGAAAGCGCTGATGAGAAATTCAGTATTTCTGTGCAGTGAAAAGCTAGAGGGCTTTTTAAATTTGAAATGGACACAGTAAGTTCTGAGTTTGTATTAACACCTCAAAGTAGCAACTTTAACAGGAAAACATGAATGGATCAAAATGAGGATTTGTGCATATACAAATAAAAGTGAGAGAATCAGAAATAAAGGTCTGCTTCGAATAAAAGCCTGCTACCTTCTACAGCTGAGATAAATACAATTCCTGGTTACTTTTTGAGGAAATATGGCACACCCAAACTAGACACAATGGCACTAGACATATTAAACATCCTTAAGGAATATCTTACTGTGAAGGTCATAAGAATTAGAACCTTTATACAACCTACAGTACATGAATTTATCTGTGGACTGTAAACACTAAATGAGCCCAACTGGAACATAACAGCTGGTTTGGATCAGTGCATCCAGTTGCATTCAAAATGTGCCAATGTGGCCATAGTTCAAGTTTGTTAATTTCACATTTCTGTTAAAAAGGCCAGAGACACATAGTTCCAGTGAAATTTTTACAGTGTAATGCCAGTTAGTGACTTTTAGTGATTCCTCGTGAGTGGAAAATCGGACTAGCTCATTATGCAGTGCTAGTGAGCATGAGGCCAGACTGTCTCATTATTACTTAAAGTGACCATTGCATGCAGACAAAAAACAAAGAATACATATCCAAATGCAGTCTCAGACAATATGATAGAGGACTGTCAGTATAACTGACATGATAGGACTCAAGCCAACATATCAGTTTGGGAAAAAAACCTCAGCTGAAACTGTCAGTGTGCTGTGCGTGTGTTCCTGTATGTGCTAATTGGCTAATTACAGGAAACCCTTCAGATTGATGCCTGTTTACTTCTACGGGCCTCACTGTAGATAAAGCGGAAACCAAGCAGACTTTGATGAGGATGACCTTAACTAACGTTTTTCATGCTAAAAAGATGGGTGGAGTGGGTCAGTTGCTTCCTCTCAGCATCTTATCAGCCGCTTGGGTAAAGTGCTGGAGCAAGTGAGCTACAGAAGAGAGGAAAATGAGAGTGTCAAAGGTAATTGGCACCTATATTGCAATATTACTATCAAATACATCTGTTCATAATGTCTGACTTGAAGAAGTAACTCCATAGAGAAGATGGAGTTGAGAGAAAGAGGAAGGATCATATGATCTTGGATCTGGATGATCAGGAGTGACAAGGAGTACAGTGTTACAAAGATGTCCCCATGGAGCACCACAGAGACTTGTCTCTGAGGGATGGGTGGAGATGCAATGCCATGATCTCTCTCATGGAGATAAGCCCCTGAACCGACCCCTGGGAAGGCTTGTACCAGTTTCTGTAGATCTGAGGTTGGATTGGCGGTTCCTCTGTCTATAAAGTAGGAGCAAAAATCTTAAAGATCGGGAGTCAGGTCAGATGATAAATGCATGTCATCCTGTGAATATCTTTCATGTTTGCCTTTATATGTGAAGAAGCTGATGTGAGGTGTAGCAGATGCTTTTAGGCTGATGAAAAAGGTTCATCTGGTCCAAGAATCACAATGTGAGAGCTACTCCTTACTGACAGATTTGTTGTTTCCCTCACAGTAAGTGCAGGTTGGATTTGTTCTTTGGAAGGATGGTACCAGATGTGCATATAGTGGACTCCTGAGAAGAGACTTCTGGTCCTATATGTACAACTAAACACAGCTGATATTGAGGGTTGTAAATTACATAGGCTTACATTCTCAAGAACTGCTTAAAACTATTCACTTGTGGCCATAAAATACACAGCATTTATGGGGCCGGATGTCACATACCTGTAGATATCTGCGTTTATTCCCAAAAATAAGGGAGCTGACAGAAATTGTTTAAACTGCCTCGTTTTCTGTGTTAAAGAAACCACCAAAACATGAACTCGACAGCACCTGTTGTCTTTGTGGTATCTGGCACCAAGAAGTAACCAGCAGCTTCATGTGACTTTCCCACCATTCTCTTTCTAACTCCAGACCCTCCCTGTTGTTTATCGAAATAATCAATGTTATAAATGTCATCTGTGAGTGATCATAATTTCAACCATCTGTAAATGTATCATTGTCGATTTTGTACTAAAGCAAGATTTTTAAGTAGTTTATTCTATGTTAAAATAAAAAGTGGTAAAATATGTGAGTGAGATATGCAAGTTTTTTTTTCTTTAAAACTGGAGGCCAGTGGCAGGAAGCTGGAATTTAAAGAAAATTATTGTAGGGTCTTTACCCTAAAATATAAAGCGCCTTGAGGGGACTGTTGTTGTGATTTGGCGCTATGTAAATAAAATTGAATTGAATTGAATGTAGTAAAATGAATAAAACCAAAAAAAGAAAAAAGAAAGAAAATGAAAAAAGAAAACTATGGACAAAAACCTGCAGAACTGCTAGATGCACATTCTAATAAATGTCTAAAGACTGGCCTGTAGGTTGTTTCTTTAGCAAACCTCCATGAAATGTCCTGCTGCTTTGACTGGACTCATAACAATAATCTTAACATCTACTACGAAGCGAGTTCATTATGTTTTTATCACCTGACTTGACTAAGCCTAAAAACTGCAGTTATGTTTTCCAAATCTAGCTATGGACATGTTTAAATAAAAGGGGCGATGGTGGCATATGATAACCAATATTGACTAGTCTAGAGCTGCATAATACTCACATGAAGAGAAAACTAAAATACAAAACTGTGGAATTTTAAAATATAATCCAGGCTAAAAGCGACACAGTTGCTGCAGCCAATGGCAGGAAGCTGGCAAAAAATGCTGACTAAGAATACAGATCAAACCAGAAAGTAGGTTTACAAAAAGCCCCTCACCCCCAACTGCTCACGGAAGATGGCTGCTCCTCCCTGAGCCTGGTTCTGCCAGAGGTTTCTTCCTCTTAAAAGGGAGTTTTTCCTTCCCACTGTCGCCTAGTGCTTGCTCATATGGGGTCGTCTGACTGTTGGAGTTTTCTGTCTAATATTGTAGGGTCTTTACCCCACAATATAAAGCGCTTTGAGGCGACTGGTGTTGTGATTTGGCGCTATATAAATAAAACTGAATTGAAAAGTAGCCTACAAGGCTTTAGTGGTCTCTGTTTACAGGGACCAATAAAACTGCGTGGCATGCAGCCAGCAGCAACAAAATGAACAAATGAATGAATTTTTGTGACACTGCAGACCCAGGGTTAAAAGTGTTGCCTCATTAGGTCCAAAATCAAGCTTCAAAATCAAGTCCTTTCAGTGACTTTGATCCTGAAGAAAATGTCCCTCTGACTCAGTGGTGGAACGTTTGTGGCAAACTGCTTCATTTGGGTGCAAAGCGGGAGGAAAAGTAAAGATAGCTGCCAACATTTGCATGTTCTTCACATCTGAATAATGTAAATATATGCATTCAAATAATTCTCGTTTTACTACATACAAATTTTTTGTCACTCATCACATATACATAATAGTGCTTAAACATTCACAATAACAGACAGATCTCTTTTTTTATTCTGTACTGAATTTAGTCACATCAAACACTGACAGCTATAAGACATAAGGAAAATGCTTTCACTTCTTCTTCTTTCACGTCCTCACATCTAATTTGTAAAACCTTGCCTGTCCAGTGTATTAATATTTGATAGTTCACTTTTTAATGAAACTAACCAACAAGTGCTGTCTGTATTTACATATTATTACATATTTTCCTCAATAAAAGTATGACTAAACTTTGAGATAAAGTTTGAGGTAAAGCTGATGCATTTAACCAATGCGTAAAAAGCTGCACGTGGTAAAATGACAAAACCTGTTTTTTAAGAGATTTTTTGGCATTTTTACAAAACAAAAACAAACAAACAAACAAAACTGGGCAAAGCTGTGCAAATGCTACTGAAGACATGCCGTAAAAGACAACAACGATATGATCCACCAGGTCTGCAACGAACCACTAGCAAACTATTGCATCAGTATTTCCCAGAACTGTGCCTTTAAACTTGAAAGAAACAATGCTTTGACATATATCATGGTGATTACTGATACTGACTGATCAATCTTTGGTTTAGAAGACATAGCAGGTTCAATGAGACAGAAAGATGAGTTTTTTTTCATATTTAAAATAAGTATAGTATCAGCTAGTTCCAGGGTCTCATTGTAAAGTGCAACATTAGCAGCACATTTATGCAGAGAAAGATTGAAAGCACCATGAATAATAGATAAGAGAAAAGTGAGATGAGAGGAAAAAGACAGAAACAGCAGCACAGTCCAAACATCTGATTTAAAGTCTTTCAACATACTTTAAGAGGAAATTTAAGGAGGAAACTGAAAAGTGAATCCACTTAGTCAAAGTTAAGATGTCCAGCATCCTTAAAACATTTGAAACGGACCATCAGTTAGACACTAAGGGACCCATAGCAAAAATGTTCCCTCTCTCCCAAACAATGGCTTTGCTCTACTCTCCTCACATACACAGAAACAATCCAAACTCATCCCATTAAAGTGAGAATTATTCTTCTGATTCTTACAACTCAATCCATCCGGCCCTCATAAAAATAGAAGTCCAAGAGTTACTGCACACACAGAGAAGTTCTCGTTCACACAGAGGGCTCAGGGCCAGAGACCGAGGTAGCGCTCATCATCTGATAACTGCGTGAGTGCCGTCCCTCACAGGATAATTAAAGTAGAGACACAGTGGTGGGACTGCTGCAGAGAAGAATGGTTCATCTCCATCTTTCAGCCGCCAAACTACCAGCCGCTCATCAGCTGAATGCGCTGAGAGCGACAGAAGAGAGGAGGATGAAGGCAGCTGCTTAATTGGTAGAACAGAGATAGTGAGGAGGCCAGGTGGGTCAGCAGTTTGTGTGTTTGCAGCTATAAGTCTGTGTGCATTCATATCTTTATGTATATGCCTTCAACCTACCTACAATACATATCCATGGTAAACGGACTGGTACTTATATAGTGCTTTTCTACTCAGTTTTTGAGTACTCAAAAGTACTCTACATGCCACATTCACCCAGTTATACGCACATTCTTAAGTGGTTAGCTAACATTCACACACACTCACACTCCGATGAATGCATTGGGGGCAATGCGGGGTTCAGTATCTTGCCCAAAATTAAGAATGTTGTAAAATGAATAAAACCATGGTGCTGGACTCTTACCGTCTCCCTCAGCAGCCACAAACACATCTTGGGATGCAAACTGAATGCTTATTCAGACTGTGCTCTGACTGGCAATTATAAAGAGACACAGTTGATATGTTCTTGCACATTTTCCTTGACAGCACGTACAGTATTTTTTTTTGTGTTCACAATAAGTTAGTTTTTACAGTGTTTGTAGTTAAAGTCACCAGGACCAGTTAAGATCTGGAGGAACTGAAACTTGGCTGCAGTGCAGATGGTAGGCATGTTTGTCAGGAAGAAAAACTGGTCACGGATGAAGTTTTCATCAACAGCAACTTTTAGCCAATCAGATCCCTTCTTGCATGTTTCCCTTCTGATATGATTTTGTTTCATAAACAATCCTTCTGCTGGCTGATGGAAAATGAATCAGAAGCTGGCTGTAACAAGTCATATCTGTCTTTATGGCAGTATGTCGGTCTGCCAAAAGAATTCGTGATAACCATAATATTGTGATATCTACATA
>VUQI01025747.1:14172-26672 GCA_015106735.1 Paratilapia polleni | reverse complement strand
CAGAAGCATTTTAAAATGAATTTGAAACAGTCATCCATAAGGGGTTAGGCTGTGGCTGTTGCCATTTTGTTATTCCCCATCTCTATACTGTTCTGTATTCATAAAGCTTAAGCAATGCCTAATTTAAAATCCCCTTTCCCAAATGCCCCTCCCCTTATTCTCTCTGTTATTATTTTCCTATGCTCTTTCTATGCGCCTATTTTAAAAGGTGTTAATTATGTACTGTGGTCACGCAAAAACAAAAGAAAGGCAATCAAAATATAATTTACCATATTCTGTATATGTGACACTGTGGAAAATGTGAACACCTGGCACCTATGAAAATATTTACCTAGGCTGGAATCAGCGCTAACAGGACTTTTCTTTTGGCATGCAGTACCCTGTCCATTGGTTCCCTTCCGCTACTTTTCTACTCCAAGAAGATTTAATACTGATTAAAATAAACACGCAGTCTTAAGTCATTACCCACTTTATGGAGATAAGTGGTAAGGCTGTCGGAGGCTGGGAATTCTAAATGACATAGCTGTAGTTTAAAAATGGTTGGCAAAGAGTTGGGAAATGGATATCAGCACAAGACATGACCCCAGGAAAGAAAGAAAAGAGGAAAGGAGGAAACATACAAGTGCTTTGGAGATTACTCTGAAGTTAAGAACCTTTGTTTTTACCCAAGGAAATTTCATTAACTGCTGGCTAATAATCAGGTGCTTGCACATTCACTGCCACTTATCTTTCAGTTGACTGTACAAGGCAGTTTAAGCTCTGTTGGTGACATGAAATGCAAAAAGCCAAATCCACGTCCCACAGTGATGCCTGTAGTGTGCATGTTTGTACTCAGAGAGCTTATGCTGTGGGTTATGTTAATGTTTTATTTAATTACAAAGAGCCTCATACTTTCATACCTAAAGACAAAATATCTTCTTTGTCAGTATTTGTGTATCAGAGTCTCTAAGTGAATCTCAGCTTTTTTTTAAATCTTGGTGTGTGATAAAGTATGTGAAACTTTGACAAAGAGAGTGTGAGAAAATGAACAGACAAAGAGACAAAAACACATGTACCGTGTGTTTGTCTTTGAGCCAGTGAATGAAATATAGGGCCTGAAGTGTGTGTGACTGAGTGTGTGTGTCCTGGCACGTGTGAGGTGGTGTGTGGGCGTCGAGAGGGAAAGCTCATAAAACCCATGATCACACTGATGAGGTCACAGGGAGTGAAACCGGAGAAAGCCTTTCATTTCCTGTCTCATTCCATCCCTCTCTCTCCTACTTCCATTCATCCATCTCTCTTCTGTCTATACTTTACTTCTGTTTTTCACAAATAATGCCAAAAGCCAGAGTCTTTCTCACCCTTCTGGATATCTGGAATTTTTCATTGTGTCACCTCATGTTGGAAAGTAGGAATATAAGAGTGTTTCGCTTGTTAATCTGACTGAGGTTTGCATTGAGCTTTAACAAATGGGACAGGAAAATGTAATTCTTGGTTTTCACAAACTCCTTTCGCATGTGCTCTGGTTTTTTACCACTAATATGTTCACACATGATGCGTTTGTATATGAGCTTCAGTTGTTAAAAACATCTGTCAATTATAATACTCTCATAGTGTTACAATGAGCATGAATTGATGCTGTATTATACTCTCATACTGTCTTTCTTAAAAATACAAAAGCAAGTAAAAAGTAAAAAAAAAACAAAAAAAACAACAATATATAGGAAAACACAAAAATAAAAATGCCCATCATAGAAAATGTGTTTTTGTCTCTTTGTCTGTTCATTGTCTCACACTCTCTTTGTCAAGATTTCACATACTTTATCACACATGAAGATGTTCAAATTCAAAACCTGCTGTTCCATTTCCAGAATATTCAGCTTTCATTTATTCTAAATACAGGAAAGCAGGAAATCCACACATCTAAGCATCTAAGTCAGACTCCTCTGAATTAGATGCTTAAAAGCTTTCAAAATGGTTATTTGATGTTGATCGACTAATTGGTTAGTTTGGCTAATTATTACAACTCTAAAACAATTTAAAGTAACCACACACAGTCTACAAATGCTACAAACTTTCAGTTTTTTTTCTTTTGCAAAAAGAAACCAGCAATAACTGTTGCAATCACACTGTGGCAATCATTACCATGGAGCACAAAGTAGATGACAAAGAGTTCACATCACAGGCACCTGAGTAATGGAGACTGTGACTTTTAGAAAGCACATTCTTTAAATCACCAACTCTACTGCATTAATTGTATTACTTACTGATAGAATGCCAAAGAGTTACTGCATATATGACTTAAACAACAGACGTGTCTCATGAATGCTCTTTATAACAAATACTAGCCACATGACGGCATCAACTAGAGATACCACCTCGCCTGTGTATGCCTCCGCACAGCAGTGATATTCTAGTTCAGTTTCGTCTTCTGTGAGTTAAATAACGCCCAGAGTATTTTGGGGAGCGTAATGATGTCACAGTAAAGCTGACCTTTGGAATATCACATGTCCCAAAGGTCATTTATGCTCACATTTGTGTTAAAATAGAGAATTGTCAGAAATGTCACAACTAGCATATGAATTCTTGAGCTATGGCCAAAAACAAGACCAGCAAAATCTAATCAGTCCCACTGTCCATATAGACTCACACTTTGAGGCGTGTTCCCGCTAAGACTATTAGGGCTCACAAATTGCATGTGTCTGAGATATTTCATATTTTAAACCCCCATTATAGCCCACCAATGATTTACAGACAGAACTTTGTGTAGTTATTTACACTATGATGGTATGCTGTTGAATTCCAAATATTTATTTTCAGATCTGATCCAATATTCCCATTTTATTTACAAACCCATAATAGTACAAAACATGTTTTGCCATAGTCAAGGTAACAGGATTGTGTTGTACCAATTCTCCACATACTCAATTACTTAACAGGTGATGTCATGCAAGTATCTGAGGGTTTAATTATTAGGCCTTCAGAGGATATCAACTCCACAAGAATGGAACAGATGGATGGGAAACCCAAAAATATGTGTAAGTATGTAAAACTGGCCAGCACCAGTTGCACCACAATTTTCCTTTCTTTGTTATATCTGCTCCTATATTTACATAGCCCCATAGAACTGGAGAGGTGTTTAGCAGAACTTGATACAATTGCAAGTCAACAATGTTAACAATGAACTAAATATTTTCCTATAACACCAAACTTGTACTTTTTATAACAAAAAGTACTGCAACCATTATGGGTTGTCAACAGTGCCTCAGACTTCTAATAATTCTCTACCAGGTGTTCTGAGAAATCTGAGATCAACAGAGAAAGATATTCTCTCTACTGAATGTTTGCTTAGCAGGATGTCTTTACTACTATTTTCTCTACTCCTGAGTGGAAAAAAAGTTTATTTCATATCCACCTGTGCAACAAAAGATGCTGAAAGAGGGCCCAACACAGCAACTTGGGGATGTTTTTCTTCATTAATTTGACATTTAATAAGCCAATGACTTATGAAACAACAAATAGCCAACATGTTTTACGAGTGAAAGTGTGACACTCATTCAATAGCATTCTTACAATCAATTTTCTTCACATTTCACCAAAACCTCACAGCACACCTGAGCTCACTCCACAACACAACAGTCAAGAACCAGTGCAGCAGTGGATAACAGAGAACTACACAACTGCTCCTGCAGATACTCTGCTTCTTATCACAGATTCATTACTGATCAGTGTTTGACAAAAACTCCAAGGTGCAGCAGTAGCTGGCTGCCAGATTGACTGTCCCATCTGTGTCCTCACGTTTAGTAGAGGGAGGAAAATTAAAGGCAGGAAAAGCAGGAATGGTGCTGAGGGAAGCTGTGTTTACTTGTATGAAAAGTTGAGTTCCCCAAGATAAAAACTGAAATGTTAAAAAAGAGACTGTGCCAAGCTACAAGATATGAGTTCAAAACAAACAAAAGCAACTAAATGACAAGTGGAATTAACATCAAATGTAATAAAGCACCTTGACTGGAACAAAAAAAAAAAAAATCCTTAAAAAAAGAGAGAAATACAGTAAGTGAACCTAGTCATATTTGGGTGCAATTTCCGTGTATCATCACTAAGCAAACTGCCACTACTGATTAATCTTGATCGAACATCTCTTTGTGTTTGTGTGTCTAGAATATATTCCATTTGTTCCCCCAAGGGGAGATAGTGAGGCAGCGGCACTAACAGTGATTAGGTATTCTGCATCCAGTGTAAGGTTTAGCACAGGGGACCTCAGGCTTTCTCTCAACCATATTTCATGTATTTTTTTTTATTTTTTTATTTATTCTAGTTTCATAAAAACAAACAAATTAGATAATGTGGATAGGGAGTCTGGGATTAATTTTGAAGCAGCTGATTAGTGTGTGTTTGGATAATTGTGTCTGGGACCATGCCTAAAAAGCCTTCAGGCTTTACTGCAGTCTGGAATACAGAAACACTCCCACCTCCTCCTACTATCACTGCCTCTGCCTCAAGATATCCCCATCCCCCATCCGTTCTGTCTTTTCACATTTTCCGGTTGTGTGGAAGAAAAAGTTTCTTCTTTTGCTTGTGTTTTCTATCCATCACAAAACACATCGGGTCCTCCATTTCTTACACCTTCAGCTTCTCCGTGCCTCGTGCCAGCCTGCTTTTTCATGTGCCTTCTTGCCAAAATGAAGCATATCGTATGGCACAATAGGAAATATTTTAATGTCAAAGCATCATGTGCAGATAAAACAAGGCTAGGCACGATTTTAATTTGTTTCTTCACTTAATTTAAGGTATCACAAGGACAACAAATATTAGAGAAGATACAAAGATGTGTCCTGTTCAGATCAGTAGAAAACGAAGCATATTCTGAAGAGCTGAATTTTCTTTTTTTATTCAAGTAACAATCGAACAGAATAATGTGAATAATACCAAAATATTATAAACATAAACAACAGCAGCTCAAGTATGAATTATTCAGCATTGCAAACAGTTAAAGTGCAAATAATTGTGGTATCATCTCACTAAGTCATCCAATCAGTCTTCTCTAGTGATCAGAAGCGTGAGCTAATAACTAACCAATAAACAGACAAAAAGACATTTTTGCCTTGAATGAGGGAATCAAGTTTAGTGTTCAGGTGTTCAGTCCCAAGCAAAGTACCCTTCCAAATGGCACACAGGCTGAGGAGAAGTCCTACCTGAGAAAAGACTTCAGGGGAAATAAATTCTCCCAACTGTTAACATAACTCTAAGAAAGTTTGGTTTGAATTTTATTTTTATTTCTGGACTTGTAACAGCTGTTCACTGAATTGGATTATTTTAAAACTAGCCAAGTTAGGCCCAGTCACAGAGGCCTAAAGACCGGTCTGCAACCATCTGGCAACCACTAGTCACGAGGGAAAAATGTGTATTCCCCAACCGGTTGCGAGTGGTTGCTGCCAATCACTGTGAAATCAATTACTAAAACCCCTTTCACGTATGTCTAGAGGCTGGTCAGTGACCCCCTGGTAACTACCTATCACTAGGGAAAAATGTTTATTCCGTGAATGGTTGGCGCATGGCTGGGGGATGTTGCTGGCAGGTGGTAGCGTGCAATTGGTCGCAAAGAGGTGCTGCACCAAAAACCTCCATGCAACTGCATTGGTCACTAGTAGATTCCTGCCATTGCCAGTAGCTTACATGGAAGATACGGACTTGTCTGCAAACACCCGCAAACTACTTCCCAAGCAGTAGTGAAACTGTTAAGAGTGTAATGCAAATGAGACAGGAGACCATTCGCCTTCAAGGTAAAAGTTGCACCTTTTTAAATGTGTTGGTTGCAGTGGTAAGACACAACTTTTACTTTAAAGGTGAATGTTTTCCATTTCCAATTTGAGTTGCACTTTTTTAAGTTTGACTACAGCTCGGAGAGTAAATGGCAAGCGTTTGCAGACAAGCTGGTGTCTTCCATGCAGTTTATGGGCGACTGTGGCAATCTGCTAGAGACCAAAGGAGGTTTTCAGTGCAGCTCCCTCTTTGCAACCGATTTCACCTGGTGACTGCCAGCAACCTCTAGCAACCACTTGCCAACTGGTCAGGAAATAGACATTTTTCCCTAATGACCGGAGGTTGCCAGGGGTCGCTGACCGGTCTCTAGGCCTGTGTGCCTGAGGCCTTAGCAGTTTAAAATTTATAAAATATTATAGAACATTGATAACAGATATTAAGTGAATCTATTGCAAGACCCTGATCAGATCCAGCCCAATCCGTCCCCTCTGAAGGTCAACATTCAGGACCCGGACCTCCACCCGCTCCCCAGGTCCCAGAACCAGGCTGCGACGACGCTGGCTAACAGGCAGCTTGTCCAGGGTGATGTTGCTCTTGTGGATGAGGCCTGAACAGCCAACGCCAATATCTACAAAAGCTCCGAACAGAGCTGTGTTGTCCACACGGCCTGTCAGCACCTCACCCACCCGCAGATCACTCATCGAAACAACGCCCTGTTTAAAGTCCGCCTGCCCAAAATCTGGAGATGTCAAAGACAGAGGGGACAAGAGAGAGAATGTCAGAAAGATGAGGTGGCTAGATGTAAGCTGTAGAGAGTAATCTTTGACAATTTTATACACGAGAGGTCAAAATGTTTGGGCTAAGAGGTGGGAAAAGGGAATGCAGAAAAATTAGGCGACAAGGCAGAAATGACAAACAGATAACATTTTGAGCAGTCACTCAATACTCGTGTCTACATATTTGCACATTTATCTGCAGTCTATTCAACCCCACTTTCCACTTTGCCTGCTCATAAGATCTTTTTTCCTCTCTGTAACACTAACATAAACAAGGAAGGACTGCGCTCCAGGAAATAGTCTCGTCCAATTATCCTCCCAACAGCACTGATTTCATGCAGTAGCCTCAGCCCATCTGTTTATTCAGCTGAGCACTGGCTAGGAGGCCAAGCGTAATGTACTGCAACCGAATAGGGCCAACCTGAGAATGAACTTTAAAGCTGCGTTCCTCAATTTTAAGACGAGCTAGCCAGCAAAAAAAGGGTATTCAGACTTGACTTCTCTCACCTCCACACAAAATAGCATAGTAGTTCAGTATTTAACTGGCTAGTCTGAAAATCATTAGTCTTTTGTACTTACATCTTTATTTTTCCAATACTGGGAAAGGCAGTCAAGCTTAACATGTTTATCATGTTTTCTTAAATATGGTGCTGCATTTGATCAAAAATGTTTCCTATTTTTAAGTTGGTACTAGCCTCTGGATCAAAGCTCTTGATGGCATTTTTAAGATTTGAGAGGCGACATTGACTTACATTTCCTCATTAGCAGTAAATAGGCTTGCTTAATCAAAAACACAGAAGAGAAAGAGATGTGTCCTATTGTTTTTTTCTTGAGAAACAAATTTGAGCTACAGCAACAGTTTGTAACTGTGGATGGGATTTTAGTGGTATGTTTGTATGTGCCTAAACTCAAGCGTTTCAGATTAAGGAGAAAAACAGAGTTCTTTGTGCATTTTGTATGTGTGTGTGTCTGTAAAGATACTCTGTCCAACAACACAGTCTGTTGGACCCATCACACCCTGTCAGAAACACACTGCTTGTATTGTGGGGCTACAGGGAGGAAGCCACAGCACTGTCAGATCCTATCAAGTTACACTGCCAAGACATGCCTATTATAGCAAAGGCAAGAAAAGTCAGTGTGTGTTGTAACTAGCAAGACAGTCAAAGAGCTGGATGAATACAAGTTTGATTTTCTATCAGTCAGCGGGGACCTATAAAGGACATCATGAAGGAAAGATGAGAGACTAAGGGAAGTTACTGTGACTGATAGGTTGCAGATAAGTGCAGTCTACACCATTTTATATGATTCAAAATACTAAAAGTTTTGTGGTTGGTGACAAGATTTTTGCAAGAAAATAACATATGTATGACCAAGGGAAAAATGTTTAAATGGAACAAAACCATAGGTAAATTCCTTTTAAATAAAAAAGTGGAACCAAAATTAATGGAAACATTATTTCCTCTCATGATCTTTTATATTAAACCTAAAAAAAAATCTTAAATGTTCACATGGATGAACGTGCTTTTCCTTTGCCATTTTTTCCTCAGTATCCTTTATTTTCTTGTTTTGGTCTGGACTTTACTTGCTTACACTCTGTCAGACATCGAGCTGATATCAATATATCAGTGTGACTGCGAATGGCAGGAGTCTTACTTTGCCGTATGTCAAACCCGGGGGGCTGCGTCAGGCCATCTATAATGAGTTGGAGGGTCTCAGGTGTGGTGTCCACAGTGCGTGCCAGTTCCTCGACACTGCTCGTCTCAACCTTGCTCTCCACACAGTGTTTCAGGCTCGCACTTCCAATTTGGTCCACACTCCCACCCACGAGGGACAGAAATCTGGACAGAAGAGATGTGCAAAAATCTGAATTTAGGAATAAGACTACAAAACTATCTGCCATCATAGAGCCTTACCTATAGTGGATACTGATTTTTATGGATTCAGAAATTCAGATATCAATATCATTTAGTATAATTTAGTATGCTATAGTTTCACTGAAAAGGGAAAATGATAAGATAATTTATTATAATTTCACCAATGTATTTCAGAGACTAGTACAAAAAAAAGTAAGAAACCACTTAACTCCTCACCAGAATCTTCTCAGTTGTGATACTACTCTGCTACATGCGCTACAGACAGTGCTTAGAGTACTTTAAACTAGAGTCAGAGCCACTCTCCTGGACAACCCATGTGAACTTTATATTCAGATGAAATGCATTTTTGGTGATACTGCTACATCCGTTACTAGCCAATACAGGTAGATAATATTGGCCAACTAATATATGTAAGGCCCTGTCAGATGGTTGGCAACCATCTAGCAACCACAAGTTGTGAGGGAAAAATGTGTATATCCTGACCGGTTGGCAAGTGGTTCCTGGTAGTCACTAGGTGAAATTGGTCACAAAGGGAGTACTGCACCAAAAACGCTAACTACTAGTATGATGCAAACAGGAAAGAATAATTGCCTTCAAAGTAAAAGTTGTACTTCACTACTGGAGCCAACACGTTTCAAAAGGCACAGCTTTTATTTGGAAGGGAAACAGTCTCCATTTTCAGTTTGTGTCCCACTTTTCACAGTTTCACTACCCCTAGCCACCAAAGCAATTGCAAGGAGGCTTTCGAAGAAGCACCATTTATCTCTTTGGAACTAATTTCACTTTGTGACTACCAGCAACCACTTGCCAACCAGTTGAGGAATATACATTTTTCCTTAGCGACAGAAGGTTGCCAGGGGGTCACTGACCGTGATTGGGGCCTAAAAATAGACAAAAAAAGAGAAGGTAAGAAATGAGAACTAAAAAGATGCCGGAAAAATGGAAGGAAAAAAAACTGTTCAAACTTATGCAGGAAGTGAGCAGGCACTGGGGAAATGAAGGGAGGGCAGTAGATGTGTGTGAGTAATATGCACAAAGTTGTGAGCTGTCAAGGTGGAGTTTTCTGTGTTGAATGCAAAAACACATATTTAATTTACCCCTGGTAAATCTGGTAAATCAGGTAAATCCACACTGGGCTGTAAACACTCTGACACCTTGTCTTATGAAACTGCCTCTACTGTGCTAAGGTTTGACTTTGTGTCTGTCAGCCACACTTGTATCACTTGATTCCAGCACGATGTCCTACCACATAATGTCTAGACAGTCAAGTCGCACCATTTCAAATTCACTGAGCTGGAGATATAAATCCAAACTAATTAGCTGCAGTCTTTACTCTAAACAGACACAGTAACAAATTGGCATTAGAGCCAAAGTAGCGAACAGGGGTTATGGAAAAAAAAGTGAGGTGTGTGTGTGTGTGTGTGTGTGTGTGTGTGTGTGTGTGTGTGTCTGTATTGTACATACTGTAAATATTATTTACAAGGGGCACTTGGCATATTTGGTGATAGATGTGACTGCATTTGCTTCTATGCATGTGTTCATATGTGGACCAGCTGGGCAGCGTCCGTGATAGATGTCGCTCACTGGCAGGCTGACGCCAAACAGACTCCGCAGCTGTCCACCACATGATGGACAGAACAGGTGGACACAAACACACACACACACACACAAACTTGATTCATACACAGTGTTGTTCAGAAATGCTCATTTGGCAATAGGAGGGACAGTACCGATGTAATATAAAACAGCTTGTTTGTGACAGCTGTGAGTTCAGAGGCCCCTGCCATCGAAGTCACTGTCTACCTTCCAAAAGAGGGAGACAAGCGGAATCAATCCCTCAACACCAGTAAGCTAGATCTGTATAAAATAGTAGCTGAGTATGTGCCAGACATGGCTTAGCAGTAAGGAAACAACACCTTTGGACCAAACTGGATATCTGTCTAACAATAAGGTCTTCTCTCCTGTGTCTCTTTAAGCTTCCTAACTTTACAACCATATATCTTTTAACAGGAAAAGAAATAGTTGTGTCTTGATGGCTTAGTGGTCCAAGACACATATAACATAGCCCCACAGTTGGAATAGAGCCAGGGAGAGGAGGCTGACATATATATTTTTAAAAAAGCATATAGGATATTTTGTACAACTTTTCTTTGCATAACATTTTTTTTAACCAAGGTACCACCACCAAGTCTAATTATATCATTAAGTATAACTTCTGATATTTTAAATCTACATATATTATACAGTGACTTTACTTTATGAGCACACTGGTCAATGAGTGAGAACACTTTCAGTTTACAAATCAAATTTAGGACCATCTCTTAAACCTAAATAAAAGCAAATATTTAGGAATCCATGTGAGAAGAGGGAAAAGAGGGGAGAACACAGGAGATATCTTACAATAGATTTAGTGGGTAGAGGGCTCTACTTGTAGGTGTGTGTTGCACATCTCATTTTTCAGTGGTGTATGTTAGTATTTAAGGGGTACCAGGAGTCCAGAGGCCTCCAACACTGGTGGGTTCATACTTGCATAATTACTACCAACACTGTGCATGTATTTGTGGTGTGTGTATGTGTGAACGTGGGATTGGGTGGGCTGTAGTACAGATTTTATCCAGGCCCACAAGCAAGGACCCACTCTGTCTTGTGTTATAGAAATATTGGGCCCCAACTGTTACTTATCAAAAAAATGATTTGTTATAAAGCGGAACCCCTCTGCCTCAAACCATATTAATACTAAATATTTCATAAAATGTACTCACAAGATTATATTCATGTCAAATATTATTATGGAGTAGATACTCTCCAGCTGAATTATAATATTCATGAAAGAGAAAAGTTTCACCTGAGCAAGCAATTCCCAAAACTTTATAAAACAAAGGCTGACAAATTGTGTGTGCGCTCTTCTGCTTTGTGCACATGTATGTATATAGTTACAAAAAGGGGTTGATGTGTGGGCTGTGAGCAGTAATGGAGGATCCAGTTCCACTAATGCGATGAACATGATATTCCTTATACAGCATAAAGACACACACAAACACACACACACACACACTAACACACACAAGCATTCCTTCACAATTCTCCCTCCAAACCTTATTTTCACCATGTATAGGTTAGGAAGAGAGAATGATGCTCTCACATCTAATAATCTAATCTATTTAAGATTTTTGATTTTGAGAGAGGATTTTGTGTCAGTATACTAATTAGTGACTTTCAAAGGAATTTGAAAGAATTTCAAAATAAGATTCACTTACAAATTACAATTGCAAATTACCAAAAAAGAAAAAAGAAAAGAAAAGAAAAAAAAACCCAGAATAACATTACAAACACTTTGAATATGAATAAAACTCACCATGACTATCAGATTACGACATAGATTAATCAAGCCTTTTAGAGCTACAATCTGAGGGTTTATGTAAAGAGAGAGCCAAACTAGCCCAATCAATGACAAAATTATTTATTTTCTGTACTGACATGCTTTTCCTGCATTGACCATCTTCAGGAACATTTACAGAAACAGGTGATGTGGTGTAAAAATCACAACACACTTTGGCATACTTTCAAAAGCCATATTGAATGGAGTAAATTCCCAGATTTGGGATTATAATAAAGACATAACACCGGGTACAACACAGGATTAAGAATTCAGGAAAGCAGCAGGAAAACTAGAAAATCAGAGAACGATTAGAGGACTAGTGAGAAATTTCAAATGTGGCATTAAATTCTGTGGGAAAAATGAAAGACATCTTTAAACCGTCAGTAGTTCTAGTTAAGCAGTTTTAATGTGAGGCACCACAGAGAAAGGGAAAGGGAGGGACATTAAGAGAGCTGAAAGGATGGATGAGAAAGGTGTCTGTAAGATACTCTAAGATTTCTTTGATAAACTACAATACACTGCAGTCTGTATTGAACTGTATAGACACTGAAGTAGGAAAGACAAGAAAAAAAATAGTTTCATACAAGCAACATCAATCTATCTGCATGTATGAGATACATCGCCCCACACATGTACAGAGGCCATCAACATGAGGGGAGCAATGCTTAAAACCACTAGTGTCAGAACTTATGTAGACTAAACAGAGTTGAGTGACTACAGCTGGAGGAA